>JAOSYY010000012.1:11594644-11609406 GCA_025727935.1 Hebomoia glaucippe | reverse complement strand
ATAATTTACAATTTTTAAATGAATCAGTTTTTGATTTGAATAGTTAGAGAAATAAAATGATTTTTTTTAAAGAAAAAATTATTTCTATTATAATATTCAATTATAATACATTGACATTATAAACTTACGCCCGTCTGACCTCTTTAGTTTCAATGGAGGACGCTTCTGAAGACAAACTCGAGGACACGCTCCCGGAACCGGACGATATAGAGCTTAAATGATAAAATATCAAAAAGTTTGAAGAAGAAAATTCTCGGGAAAATATTAACTTGAAGTTTGTTAGCAAAGATTCTAAGAACAAAGTGGCAGATTGTGGCACCGTTGAACGATTTGACATTGATTTGCTCTTACTATTGGAAGTTTATTTGAAATTTAATTAGCGGTAAGGAATCGCAGGGAACTCGAGATATAAGGACGTTATATTATAATTATATTTTATTGGGACTATACGTAAGATGGTTTCTGGAGCGAATCATTGTTCGTAAATCGTTGAATATATTTCGTTATATTTTGATAGAATTAATTCTATTATTGTTTGGATTGTATTTAAAGATATCTTAATGACACACAGGTTTTGTCATGCACGTCTCAATCACTTCTTTTCATGAAATTCTTTTGTACTGCAAAAATGAAATGCTACATTTCTATGCCTCTATCCTTACCATGTTTCTTTGCTAATATGTAAACGAATTGTCTCCCATGCAGACAATTAGTATTAAGGTAGATATACCTGCTTTTCAATGCCGAAGCGCTGGACTTGAGGTCGCTACCACTCTCCCCAGATGAGTTCCCTTCGTACGCGTACCATTTATGACCCCGATGCTTGGCATCCCCGAAACCTGCCAGCTGCATTGCATCATGGTGTTCCAGTCCCAAAGGGTCGAGTGTCAGCTGACATGTCGTTACTTTAACATATCAGTTTGAACAGTCTCTTGAACCTCAACATACAATGTACTAAAACTTAACCAGAATATTAAACAGTATTCTTTATGTCCACGTTTCTTAAGCTGCACGTAATATTTGAAAACTTCCCCTCGTACAAAAATCAATGGACTAACAAAAACTATTACATAGAATTATAAGATATTAGAACGCTGCGGATAACGTAAAGTGTATTCCACAATATAGCTACTTGCAGTCAGTATATTAACTCCAGTTTATTCCTCAGCAATATCTAATAGATTGACAGCAATATAAAATTTCCCCACAGAACACGATTCAGTAACTAGGATAGAGACCTCGTGTATGCGTTGTATAACAGTTAATAGACTAATAGTGTTCGCCTCCGGGGAAATCAGTTTTAATTGCTCGATATTTTTATTAGAATATGAGTTTGTGATGGTTGTTGGAGATGCGCTTAGTTGCTTCTGTGTTTCATATTTGTCGAGTTTTGTTTTGCTAACTTCGACTGAGAATAATTCGATACAGTAGTATATTAGTTTGGCATATGTAAACTCTGGATATTATTCTTAAATTTAGTTGATGTCGAAAATGTTATGTTTTTGACAAAGCAATAAATGGAAAACTCCCAAAAAAATATGCTTATAGGCAATTTCTGTATTGTAATTGTCAATTATTAAACAAGAAAATTGAACTGACCAATACGATATTACTTGTTTGTAAAAGTAACCGGTTTTTTCAAATGAATTATAATTTTTGAAATAATATTAACCCACAACAAGAGGGGTATCATTACTTTTTCATCATTGATTGATTTATTATAATTTTTTTGTCTCGTCAATGTTAAATGCAAAACTATGTTATATATCATATCTTTTTATACCTTTGTAGTAAGTTTTTTAAACCACCTCGTCTTATCATTAACTTTCTGCTTGTATAATATCTTATTTAATAACAGTTAATTCTTTAGCATGTTAAGGAAGATTTTTGACGTATTAGAAAGTAAAATATGATACCGTACCGTCTATAATTACGAACGCTATGACTCCCAGAACGACACGTCGCTCTCTGAGCCCCATCGCAAGTTAACATTTTAGTTTAAAAGCAGAATATGTTATGAAAAACACAACGCCCGTATTTTTATAGTCAGTTTATTACGTGAAATATTTTATTGGAATTTTATTTTATTCACCGCCGTTTACGGATGTAGTAAGGAATTTATTTTATTTTTATTTATTTTGTTGTCAACGTAAAGGTGTTTATAGAAGTATTGAAATTCACTTGATTTTATTTGTAAGCCCCAATGCAAAAAGTGGTTGTGACTTTGAAGTATCAGTCAAACAATTTAGTTCATTAAGAAATCGCCTAATTTAGATGCGATTTATTTTGTTTGAAAGCTGTAGTGACCGAAGCTAGTTATAATTCATGAAAATTTATTCAGGTGTTTTAAAAAGTTGATATCGGTGTTTATGTAGTTTTGCGTATTTTAATAAAAATATTTTTCTGTGTTGTTTAGCATAGTACTTTTATCTATTAACATTAATAGACATCTCATCTGGGACGGCAAAGTATACAGATTATAAAACATAATATTGCTGTAGGTATTTATTAAAGTTAGTACTTGCTATTCGTCCGCGTGCCACTTAAACTTATTATATAAAAACTTTAATGTTGATCGAAGTCCATTTTCCTTAAACATTCGTCGTTGTTATCCTCTGATATCTGTAAAATGATAAGTATTTTACAGTCATTACAAATCATATACTCAATAAAATCCGAAGTTTCTGTAATCATTTTTCAATCACCTTCTGGTAAAATATATTGAACTCACTGAATATGTTTCGGAGTTTTGTTGCTTTTCTTTGTAAGGTTTGAAATATTTATCAACTCTATGTTTATAAAAGTATAGTTACACAAAAATAACATTGCAGTTTTTCTTTGTAATAATAAATTAATAGTCTTTTTGCATTTAAATGTATATACGGTACTTATAACAGAAACACAATTTATAAAATTAGCGTTTGTAGTAGCCGAAATTGATGGGCCAATTTTGACAGGCAGGTAGTTAATATGAAAAAGAGCAACATATGCCATTTTAATCCCTATCGTTATGTCTATACAGGTATTGATAGTATATTATAAAAAGTTCATCTAACCGAAGTCGATTTACGCGCAAGGGTTTCCTAAACAAAGGGCGTACAAGCTGCCACCCAACTCTTGGAAGCAGAAGCAGGCTTGGCAATTGTGGTGATACTTGTCGCCGCTGTATTTGCACAGTCCAGTTCCTAGAATACATATATTATTTTGATGAGTTGGAGTGAACCAAAGCGGTACAACGTGAAAATTTGTAAATACAGTAACAAAAGCACTTAAATTTCAGAATGAAACAAGGAAATTTAATGAAATATTTACTGATTCTTTAAAAAAGAGAATTGCTCTATCCCTGGACATCACAACACTTACTGGCCCATCTTGTCGAAATTTAATCAAGTCTCGTAAATTGTATTGGAGATATAAAAACACGATCAATATATAAGGAGACTTAATTTTCAAGCTCTTCTCTAAATTACTTCTATTTATTATTGTCTAGATTGTAACAAACATAATATTAAACATTTCTTATCTGTATTGCTAGTATAATAAAGAAGGTTTGTATATGGTTAACTGATTAGGCAATTGTTTTCTTAATTTATCAAAAGCTATATATTATTCGAATAATAATGTTTTGGTGATTTAATTTATTTTTTTGTCTCTAGATTAACTCAAAGTGTTTTTCTGATAAAGCACAATGTTATTTAATACGTACAATTTCCAACATAAGATCCCTTATTAAAAGTTGTAACCAAAAACGCGCGGATTTAGGGAAGTTTGATTAAATAGAATTTGCCTGACATCCCCGTTGGGCTCAAATATATTTTTAATATCTCAGAAGTTGTCATCCCACAGGCATTACCTTGTTAAGTAATACGAAACTCCTCAAACGCAAACAATCAAATTTCGATACTTGCCACTCGAGATGTGAATATAACATGAAATGATACTTAGGGCTTACCGGAACGAATCAATGGTCGACCGGACAATGCGGAGATCTGCCGCAAACTCTGTATACCTAAACAATAAAGATAATAATAATGACGAATTCAAAATCCGAAAGACAAAAAGGTGGAAGGGATTTTTTTTCAACCTATTATAAATATTTTTATTTCAAGCGTTCGATAATTCATATACAAACGTAAATGTACGTTACTGCACTTCATCAATTTTAATATTCCGTCTACTTTTGTAGACAACATATGACATTTAGCTAGAATACTTAGAGATATATACTAAATGCTATCAAATCATGTTAAATACTTCGAGAATCGAACCCGTGGCTAGTTGTTTTATTGCAAGGTGTACTCACTGCTAGACCAATAGATTATTATATCAATTAATTTTTTGTTTGATGAAATACCCAGATGAAGAAAGAAATAGTATTATTAGTGTTTTTATATTATAGAGTAAAACGTCTATGTTAGGATCTTAAGCCTACAATAACAATAATAAAATCTTTTTATTTCAATAACAAGGCAGACGTTTAAACGGATCGCGAAGTTATTGTAAACATCGGTCTTATTAGGTTTTCCTGTTCCCTTCCTCATCGATGGGTCTCACGTCAGCCTTAATATAACGTTTACATTACGTGGTATTCTTTAGATATTCGTAATCCGCATAGTCTTCATATATTTAAACGAAATAATATAGAAGCAGGACGATATGAAGATGTATTACATGAACTAAATTACTTAATCATAAAATATACCTTTATTACTTATATGCACCGTAAGAGAAATAAAATTAATATTCATTAGCATCGGTCGCGCAACAGTAAGAGATGCAAATATTTTGTTTCATTTCGTAATTTACACAGGAACGTGTCAAATACATTCAGCTAATGGAATTTCGGCGTTTACTCGCGTACAGTGATGAAGTCACTCTTTAACATTTATACGACAAATAGGGGAAGATGATTAAATGGGGTACATATATTAATACCTAAATTATTTAATCGAGCGAGGGTTGGCTTAGTTAAATGTCGTTTACAAATTATAATCCGGAGAGTGTTTTCAAAACTATAAATTGAATTGAAACACTTGAAGTATAGTTATATTCGGTTCGATTAACGTTAAAAGAAAATCTTGAAGTAAACTATCCTGACAAACAAAATTGGATTTAAACAGCACTCATAAACTTATAAATACAATAAACAATGATTAAATTATGACTTACTTGTTCCTCCAACTTGGCCAAGAATAGAGCTCATGCCTCCAGGCATTACCGGTTGGTATAGTCCCGTCATTTGGCCTAACGGATATTGGTATTGACCTGGGTAACCTAGAGATGACCCGGGTTGAATCTGACTTATTCCTGGTGTTCCAGTATAATACGGATAGTCACCATACATGCCAGGATACATTTGGCTATTAGCCAGAGCTTCTGCTGAGCTGTAAGCCTGACCACCCATCGCACCTAATGGACCCTGATTGGCACTGGTGAGTGCTTGAGAATATGCTGTATCCCCACTGGCTTGACTTTCAGCAGTTGCGAAACTGTTGCCTTCATAATGCGGATATGCATTGACGCCAGGAGGTACATTAATTAACGCATTCGGTGGAACATTTGTTCCGGGAAAGACAGCTCCAAATGGATATTCGTTTCCTATATTGGCCAATCCATCAGAGAATAAAGAAGGAGGTCTTAGGTTAGAGTTAATGTTTGCTAGAGCCTGGGCAATAGCAGAAGCTTCCGATGAGGCTTGAGCTTGAGATATCGCTGAGGCATCCGTCAATCCATATGAATTTGCGTGTGCATTTGCACTTGCTTCTGCATTATTAATTGAAGGTAGTAAATTGTCTGAAAAGAAACGTCGACTTTAAAACACACACTATTCCGCACGCATTTATGCTTTCAAATCAAATTCAAAAATACTTAGTGTGTGTTAAGATTCATTGGTATTTTTAAAAAAACAAGTAACGATTTTATACATTTTTTGCTGAACTAAATTTTCCAGCTCTTCCTAAGGGATTCGTAAAAAATCAGCGACTTTCAGAAGTTTCCTTAAAGTATGAGCACAACGAAACACAATAATTCATGACAATATTCTCATACTATATGAGAATTTATCTGCGACTTCGTTCACTGTATTAAATTTATAATACTTTATTTTTATTACATTCCGTCTAAACTATATTTTTCCTTTATTCGTTTCCAAAATTTTTATAAGTACTTTTAGTAAATACAACCTATTTGTAACATTAGTTTGGAGAGCTTCGGAAAATAGGTCGGTAGTTGATTAAAAATGAACAAAACTACCGCAGTTAGGTTGTGGAGTGCAGCGAGCGATGACGTAATTAAAAACTGGGTGACAGGAACACACGTTGCAATCCACAACGAATGGCTGATTCGGCAGACGATAACGACACTTCGGCTCTGAAACACAAAGTTACTTTTCAATTGATTCGATGCCATTTTATTTGGATTTAAGCCTAAAAGCACGCCGAAGCTCAATCATAGTCAATCTCTGAAGTACCCCTCTAACTAGGATCTGATACTGTAAGTGGTTGTATTGCATTTGGGTTAATAACAGTGAATTTAATGATTTTTTTGCTGGTTTAAATATTGTGTCATATTATATATATGTTATTAGCAAGTCCTTTTTTCAATGACCATTTAGTGATTACCACCAGTTAATCGACAGCTTATATTATCGATTCGATATGTATTGATCGATATCATTATTAGTTATAGATACATTCATATGATATTATATAAATAATATTAAACCCCACATAAGATTCCGACTCACCGATGAACACCAGGTTGTTGTACCGGCTTGACGCTACAATAAAATAGAAACGTCAATTACATGTGTCAATAAAATTTCCTATTTGGAAATGTTCCGTTCGCTTACCAGGGGAAGCCGCACCTGAAATAAAAAGCACAAAGAGATGAAACGAAATCGAAATTGGAGTAATGTTTAGGGCTATGTTTGTATGAATGGCGAGTTGCGAACGATACTCTCAGCCCGCGGTCAATCACTGGACGTTAGCGTTTGATTGTTACGATGATTGGTTCTCGATCTCCTGGGGCAATTGTGTTGGCTTTAAGGTCTCGCTCTACGGAATGTGACTTAGAATTTCCTAATAAATTTTGTTTTTTTTTGTTTCGTTAGGTATTTACTCTTTTGTTATTAGAGTCCGATAAATAAACGTTGTATGTTAACGTCCTTACAGATTATATTGCTTTCTTCAAGATGATAAGAAGTGTGATGAATTACGACGCAAATGAGACAATAAGAAAATATAATTTAACTTATTTTTATTTAATATTACGAATTTTAAAAGCATTGCCAGAAACTAAATAAAGACGTACATATTATATTTTAGATAATATTCTATTGCAGCAATTTATTGATATGAATATGTATTCACTATAAGCTTAGAAACAATTGATATACAACTGTCATGTCATTAAGTGTTTTATTTCGTTCGGAACAGTGTGTTTGACGATCACCTCAGAGTTCTAGCTGACCGGTCTTTGCCAAATATTCTCGCCATGTTTTCGCCTTTAACAGCACCTGTGGCGGGTCCGAACGGCGGCTTTTTGCGACCGTTTATCAATTTCGACGGGCGTGTCGCCCGATGCGTCGTAAATTTTTAGTCTATACGTTATGTTGTTTTCGAGTCATTCATCAGTTTCAAGAAATACATATTTTTGTATTTACTTAATACTCTGATACCATTTTTATCTATAGTATTCTTATCGTGTAGATGGAACGTAATTATTTCCATACGGCTTATTTTTATAAATATAAATACTGTTATTTACTAAATAGCTTTTAAAAACGTTAATTTAAACCGATAAATCTCTGTAAGTCAACGCTAATGCAACGTTAGGTTTTCAAATTCTAAATTTGTTGTAACAAATGATGAACTGCGATAGAGTAAAAGACGAATGGCGACAAGAAAAGCAATTTGGCGAGCGAGACACGAAATTAGAAAACTGGCAGAAAATACGGAGTCGCTTTGTTTCATAGATATGTCTCGTTACAATTGCGATGGAAATTATTTCGTTTAATTTGTGATTCATTTGAAGTTTGCGTACTTATTAAATATAATTCTTCTTCTGGTATCGAAAACTTTTATTAGACTAATACAACAATAAGAAATACATCTTAATCAAAATAAGTGTAATGCATTTCCGTCACGTAGGGCTACTGTGTCTTTTTCACTAACCATTTCTCTCCGATAATTTATTTCTTTGTACTATTGTATATATGTAATATTCTACTGGTATTGTTTCTCCAAATACAGGTTTTGGAGCATACGAAATTCATAATCATAGCTGAACAAACCTATATCTTGGTATCTTAAAATATGTCAGATAAACTTACATTCCGGCCGCGTGGAGCGTCTGCAGACTGGCGCAACAAAGTTTCCAAACAGTTGACAGGTGCACACTTTGCAAACGTCTTCGGGGTTTATGAATTCCGATCCGATATCTTGATATTGGCAGGTCTGATCTGAATTGTAAATAAAGGCAGATGTTTGTGTGTTCTGTATCATTGTTAAATACATACAATGGCTTTAATAATTCACTGCACTGATTACGTAAAAAGATGAATTGATGATTAACTTGCAAAAATAAAACATATGCTCTAACTCCTATTGGCAAAATCATATCTTACCAACGTAATATATTATAATAATATTGTTTTCCGAATTACATATAAATAGAAAGTCTAATGTTGTTAAGTTATAAACAGATAATAATATTTAAAAAAGATACGAAGAAAACGTCGTGTTCATAATATAAATTGACATGTAAAAATTTTATAATAAAATTTAAGTAAATTTTCTTACCGAGATAATGAAGAGGTTGTGGAGCTGGAACTAATAATATTAATTGAATTAATATGCACAGCTCGGTAATTTATTTTCTTGCTGGAAAGTGCCTTGCACTAATGTCAAATAATAAATGGACGCATCACCTCCGAATATTCATTTGAAAAAACATAGTCTGACAACGTTTTGTGACCTCGATGGAATCTCGATATTTCTCTTACGATGGTAATATTCGAAACTCTAGAATACGCTTTATAGTTACGGAAATTAGAAGTAATATAAAAAGTGTTTACCCAAAAGTTGGGGGGGAGGTGACAGTGGGTACAGTTAGACCACGAAGTCTGTCAATTACATATTTGGTGTAACTATGACTTAATATTACCTGCAGGTATTGGTAGTATATTAGGCGACGGTTGTGGTTCTAAAAATATATTTCAAACATTAAAAAGAAATCACAAAATGCACAAATTATTTTTGAATAGATAAATCTTTACCAAAATGCGGGATCGGATGTGGAACTGGAAAAAAAATAAAATTAATATACCATGTTATGATTATTATCTGTGCGAACTAAACTTTAGGTCATACTTGGTTGTGGACGCGGTGGGGGCAGGGGGAGTGGTTGTGGAGGCGGCTCTGTAACAAAATTGCGATAACAGTAAACAAGAGAAAAATATTAATATCTATTGATTATTCTTGCGGAGTTCTAACACAGCTTAAAGAAACACATCTATAATTTTAATATGAAACTAACAATATCTATATACTTGTGTATATAAATAAATACGTATACCTGATGTGAGCTCGCAAACGGCTCTAATATCTTGAGTAGTAATTCCGAGTCAAACATTGCAGTCATCAACAAAAGTAATTAGCTTGACTTCAAATCTTAAATCTTTTATAATTACCGACACAAGCATTTTTTTGGAAAAGTATACGTTTTAATCTTGATTAAAAACATGTATCGATGTTACGGGTGACAGATGACGTCACGTCACATCATTATACTTGTACTACGACACTATACGGCTTATGTGTATTTTTATTATCAGTATATGATTTACTGAAGTTATTATGTATATGTATCCTTCAAGGGCATAATTTAACACATAAATAAGATTATATAAATTTTTTAGTAACGTACACGAAAATCTAACTATTACTCCTGTAGTAAATAATACAGGAGTAATAGCTTCTTGAACACAATACAGTCTTGTAGTCTCAGTTTTTCATTAATATTTAATTTTAATAGCAGAGTAATTGAACTTTACATATTGCAATTATCTTTTTAAAAGCCATAGATATTAATGATAATACACAGTATGGATATAAATGTTTTTTTTTTCATTATTATGCTTAATTGTAATTGTATTGACCGAAAAGAGGTGGAAATCATCAATAATGGAATTATAAATTATGCTATCTTTTAAATTGATTTAATATCATCATGATCGATTTAGTGTTTTCGAAGTTTATCGTATAAACATTTTATACCTATAAGAAGAAAAACAAATCATATAATATTTAAAGTCAGACCAATTCCCCTGTAAGTATTATAATGCAAGCAAAGTGAATATTATTAGTTATGTACATCATTTTCATACAATTTAATATTTAAAATACATACCTGGGAATGGTTCTTCAACACCTGCAAAATGAAAGATATTTTCATATCATTTTAATTGTTTAAAACTTTATTTACAATATAGGACTAACTTCTAATATGAATCAACTCTTTTTATTATTACTTCAACTTACTTCTAAAATTAGATCTTTTTCTTATCATGTTTTATAATGTTTATGAAATACTTATTCATTAATATAAAAAAATATAGCCTACCATTAAATAAATATATTATATATATGAAGAAAATTAACCCATTGTATGTATTACGTTAGCACCTATTTCCTTCAAAGTAAATATTACAATAATTTAATCGATATCTCACTCCTTGGGGACATAATTATTTAACATTACAAAACAGTTTTGTAAACGTGGTATTAATAGCTGTACTTAGAAAAAAGTAAGTCAACGACTAACTTCTCCCTTTGTATCAAATGGAATTAGTATCTCGCAACTGACCTGATTACTACGGCAAGAGGAAAAGCCTGATTTTTTTTAACCACTTGTAGTGTCAAATAAATTATATAAAATTTTGCTTAGGGATACTTGCAGCATGAGGCCTTTGAGAAACAATTAACTTCGATGTTGATTATTCCCGCAGCATGGAATTCAGTACAGACACAAACTCTGCAATCATCCCAAGGATGCTGGAATGGGATATTCGGTGGGTACGGGCGACATGATTCATCTGTCATATATTAAAACAATTTTCATTAATGGTTCGGTTAAGGTATTATATAAAATAAAACATTTATTTTTCGGTTTAAAAGATCCATTTACTTACGTGGAGGTGGCCCTGGAAGCGGGCTTGATGGAAGATCAGCAATCACTGGTGGCCACGGCACTGTACATAGCACATTAATAATGCTAAGTCAAATGTTTAAAGTCAAAGGTGATTTATATAATTCATCAAGAATAATAGTCGTGCTTACATGGTTCTGTTTCGATAATTGGTTCAGGCAATGGCCATGGTTCAGGATTTGGAGGTAGTGGTTCTGGAATAGGCCAAGGTTCAGGTATATGTGGTAAAAAGTCGGGAACAGGCAATGGTTCTGGAACAGGAGGGAGTGGTTCAGGAATCGGCCAAGGTTCTGGTTCAGGAGGGAGTGGGTCAAGAATTGGCCAAGGTTCTGGTGCAGGAGGGAGTGAGTCAGGTATTGGCCACGGTTCTGGGAGTGGAGGTAATGGTTCAGGAATAGGCAGAGGTTCTGGTACGGGTGGTAACGGTTCGGGAATAGGCCAAGGTTCCGGTACGGGTGGCAACGGTTCTGGAATTGGCCAAGGCTCTGGTGCGGGTGGTAACGGTTCAATTACGGGCAATGGTTCAGGCATCGGAGGTTCTGGAACCGGCCAGGGCTCGGGCGACGGCCATGGTGCTTCTATAATATGTAAAATATAATAAATTATTTTATTTAAAAGATTTCGATATCAAGCTTTCCAGTATAGATAAAATTCTGCTGACTTTATAAATATCCTTACTAATATTATAAACGCGAAAGTTTGTGAGTATTCTTAAAATCCATTGAGTAGTTTTCATGCGAAAACTACTAAATGGATTTTAAGAAACTTCGTAGAAATATAGCTTATACATCAGAATAACACATAGGCTATAATTTATGAAGACATTGTGATACAGGTAACACCGCGGGGAACCGTTGCTTGCGATATAGCAGTTTTTAAAAATTGTTCAATATTTTAATATATCCTTACCACACTCAGGATTCGGCATACATATCAGACGTCGTTCTGGTATACCGAATGCCGACAACTCGACGACACATTTGCAGATTATGCAAATTTCCGTCGGATGAGGGAATGGTATGTCGGACGGGAAGTTTTCGCAAAGGGGCACTGTAACATTTTATTAAAATTCTCATAAGTCTTGTTTGATCGCGAATTTAAATTCAACAAACGCTTGGCGTTTATTCGCTTTTGTTTTGTCTTTTACATTTCGGGATTGGAAGGTAGATATTTTATTGATTTATATTTTTATTAGTAATTTTTAAACAGCCTGGAATATATTAGATAAAACGTACAAAGGCTTATTGAACGAATAGCACTGCTTCCTGATAAGTTTAAAAAAATGACAAAACTCACGAGGAATGGGTGTCGGTGGCACAGGTATGGGCGCTGTAAAGGAATCCATGAATAAGAAATAACATTGATTTTATTCAGGCATATTTTAATAAATTTGCATAATCACTTACGTATCTGATTGATATCGGCCGGTATTCCTGTAACAGAGATATTTTTATCTGAACTGTTGTATTGCATTACTTTTCGATTGTCTTTAAATATATCTGAGAACAAAAAGTATTTAAGTTCACTTGCCACTAAATTTGTTATATTTTTGTTTATTATCATAGTCATTGATAGACAAATTGGGGTTAACTTAATAATAGGCTGCTTTACAATTGTATTTTCATATAGAAACGATAATCCGGACTCGGTTAGTATTTCGAGTTTTATTTTTCTTTTTTTTGAAGGACGTTCGCGTTTTTAGCCTAGTGGCTATGAAAACTATTGTAAGTAATTTTCCATACACTTCAGTGTATACCTTGTTCATATCTTAATATGTGAGGAACATATAAGTGATATATCACTTGTCACTTAAGTAAAAGATAACCATTATCACAATAGGCTTACTGCATTCTGGATTCTCTTGACATTCGATTTGTAAGTCGGGGACGCCCATCGCATTGAATATATGCTTGCAAATACATGTTTGGCACGGATTCAATGGATTCTGGTAAGGAGTTTCGTCTGGTAGCGGTGAACACGACACTGTTATACAAACCTCAAATAATTTTTTACGAATAGAACACAGAAAAAGGTCGATACATTAATATGCCAAAAAAATTACTAAATGTTTATATAAAGAAATGCAAAAAGATATAAATAATTCGATGTTCGTTCATAACACTTTTCCTAAGAAAATAGTCGATTACACAGAAATGGTGGTTTGAAATTTACCTAATTTAGTCTCTTAAGTTTTAATCTGTTACACAAGTGCTATTATTTTCATTTTAATGTAGACAAATCCACAATTATTCTAATATTTTGTTAAAAAATTACTTACACTGCGGTTCAGGTGGTGGCAGAGGTGGCACCGGTATAGGTACCGGTAACGGTTCCGGTTCAGGTTCCGGTATTGCTCTGAAACATGAATCACAACCGATGCAGACTGGTTCCAATTGTCCTAGCCATTCACTACACGTGCAGATCAGACATCTATTGTCGAGAGTCAGTATACTGTAGAGGTCCCCAGCTCGTCTGCACACTATTTCACCTTCACCTGAAAAAATGTAAACGAGTTCATAGAGCAGAGAAGACCTCCAAAATATAATTCCAAAGACATCTTAACAAATTTAAAAGCATTTAAGAAAAGACGAAAGTACAAACCGGAAATCGATCGTGGAATGATGTATTCATATGGTTGAATCAATCTTGCTCTTCCTGTAACATTTTTGATTTATAGATCAATAAATCATTTCGTAAAATATATGTATAAATAACATTGGTATAATATATTACATGTATTAAGACGTGTTGCGGGGTTAATTGAACCTTTAATGAATTATAGTTAAATAATAAGGTTTAAAGAACTTTTCGATAAATTAAAGATATTCCGTGAATGATTTCTTTCGAAGTTCACTAGTAGACTGAAAGATGACAGCTGTCCAAATGGGAATAAAAGTGTGTTATTTTACATGTAGTAATACTGGCAACACTGTTTGGTTATTTATTACTATTGGTTCTTGTAGTATATGATATATTAAATTGTAATTGAATATATGTCGGTCTCTATAAGATACAATTATTAAGATTTGGTTAGCTTGCTCAAATCACTTTTATTTGCAAACGTTACCATAAAAAAAAACTTTACCTGCTTCGTAAAACGTCACAGAGTCGAGTTTACCTAATGCCTTTACATTAGCTTCACCAGACGCGGGATATAGTCTAAGATAATAAAATAAACACATAATATAAATTAATATCTTGAAATAACCTTTTAATAAAATCATTTATAGTAATGCAAATATTTTAATACCTGCATAGGATATAAGCATGTTGCTATACATGCCAATAAAATTGAATTGTCTCTTTGAAATATTAAGATAACACAGTTATTATAAATTCATAAAAAAAAAGTATATAGGATACTTATAACAAAAAAATAATTTATTGTCTGTCTGTCTGATTAATCCGCTTAATTTTGGAAACAGCTGGAGCGATCTTGACGGAGACTTTCATTAGTATTTTTTGCTAATGTCATATAAAGTAACCTCACTATTTTGTTTAATCTTCAGCATCATATATAAGACTATATTGGGTCAAATTGCGATCCAATACTT
>JAOSYY010000012.1:11566827-11594544 GCA_025727935.1 Hebomoia glaucippe | reverse complement strand
ATAAATTTAGTTTGTTTATTTGGTTTGTTACCCGGGACCATATGGACTCCATCCGGCTGCACCAGCTTGGGCAGCTGCTGAAGCGTAGCTCGTATCTGCATTTAAGCCACTTAATATAAAGCGTAGTATATTTTGTCATGATAAGCAATGTTATTAAATCAATATACTATAAAGTTCACTTACTCTGGACCATAGAGGTTATAAGGACCATAAGAGTCAATGGGATTCCATCCTCCATTAGCCAACGATTGTGCTGAAGCCGAAGCATAACTTAAGTCAGGATTGTAGTTTCTAAACATAAACTGTAATTAAGTAAAATATTCAATATTAAAAAAAATAAACAGTTTACAAAAAATAGTCGTACAATGGGATAAAAGGATTCCATCTATTTGATTCAGCCTGTGCCGTGGCTTCCGCTGAGGAGTAAGTAGATCCAAGTCCCTTGTAAGGACTTAGCGGAGCCATAGAAGGGCTAAAGTATGGGGTAGTTCCAGTTGAAGCAGAAGCTTGTGCGTTGTTGATAGCCTTCGCAGAGCTGAAACCTGTATTAGGGAATGCAGATCCATAGGGAGATATGTAACCATGATCTTGTCCTGGATAGATGCCGGAATTAGTTTGTGACACTGCATTGGCTTTCGCAAAGCCGCCTGAAAAACTACTAGCACTAGCGTGCGCTGAACTAAATCCAGATTTTTCTGAAATATCGTCTTCATTTTCTTCGCTTTCTCTGATTCTGAGATTGTTATTGTTGGCCACCTGCTCTTCATTAAATTGTGTCGCTTGATTAGAACTGAAAATCCCCTGATCTTTTTCATCAACAGAGTTTTTATTCTCATTTGTCTCGAAAGAATTTTGTATCAATGAGTCAGCATCATTTTCAGAAACACCATGGAAATCGTTTTCTGCATTATTAATAGCAACGCCTTCTGCTCTATTTTCGGCAACATCTTCGGTACTCGCTTTATCATCACTTACTTCATTCTTTATATCTAAACAATGTTTTTTATTAATATGATTTGTGGAGTTGCGAGAACAGAAACTAGAATTAATATTTATAATTTTTCAATTATAGAAACTCACCCGATTGAGGACTTTGCGAGGTTATTAATATATTTTGACCATTCGTGTTTTGGAACAACAGGAAGGCCAGGAAGCAAATACTTCCGATGACGCCTCCCCGCATTCTTAACCGAAACTTAATCCTCTTCTCCCCTCAATCGTGCTGCTTATATTCCGAATAGTTGTTTCAACTGCGCTTATTTCATTCAAGTACCTCATTATAAATACATCATAACTCTCCGTGAAAATCGTCAGTCATATTGATTTATAGGTAATACATATGAAATTGAAGTGTAGATTAGGAATGGATGTGTTCCTAATTTGTTCCATCAAAATAATTTGTTATAGACGGTTATTACTTATCAAATCGACATTGATTATGTACCTACTAGCTATTTCTGCTTTAAATTAAAGATTTTATATCAATTTATAAATATAAATAGTATATTATTTTCTAATAGGATAAAAGAAAAGTAAATAATATATTATTATGCCACTGAATTTATTTTATGAGTATGGAGCGTACAATTTGTCCTTTTTTATAATGCTTATTAAAGTTAGGGTATATCGTTATCCGAGTTCATGCTGCGTCTGTTTATGGAGATCACTTGAAACCTTTGTGTATCTGAAACAACCACAATTAGATAAATAATGGGATTATTGTTCAAGATAGAGTTTTAGGAAATGGATAAAATATGTTATCGATACATAAACCTTATATTTGTAAATAATATTATATGAATAAATTCGGTTTCCTTTTGATCGTTTACCAAGAAAGTGAGTAACATGTGTTTCTTTTTATTATTGAAAAGTTGATTTTTATTTAATTTAACACGATACGCATCCAAAATCAGAGGCATAATAGGTAAAGCGTATTAAAAATTAGGGGTAATAATATGGTTTTACATTTAATATAATATACTTTACCTATTTAAATGGTTTTATCTATATCGTCCTGACGATTAAGTGGTTGTAGTTTTGCTCCAGGTGCTGGCGTCTGCTAGAGCAGACGCGGAGGCGTCAGACCAGCCACCTCCGTATCCTCCTGTATTTGCGTTAGCATTTGCTAAAGCTTCAGCGTTTGCACTTGACCAACCACCACCGCTACTTAAAGCGTTGGCTAAAGCATTAGCATTGGCACTGGAACCACCCCAACCGCCATATCCACCTAAACCACCTCCATAACCGCCCGCATTAGCATTAGCTGCTGCATTTGCTTCAGCACTAGAATATCCACCTCCTAATCCTCCGTAGCCATTAGACAGAGCTGAAGCTTCGGCATCAGCATGTGCGTTGGAAAAACCCAGTCCTCCATACCCCCCCAAACCTCCAAACCCTCCAGCATTAGCAGCTGCTTCGGCGTTCGCTTGTGCGCTTGATTGGCCGCCACCTAATCCTCCCCAACCACCAATCGGTCCTAATCCACCAGGGAAAGCATTAGCAGCTGCTTCAGCATTAGCCTGAGCACTTGACTGACCACCACCTAATCCTCCCCATCCACCTAAACCACCAATAGGTCCAAAACCTCCATTGTAAGCGTTAGCAGATGCTTCAGCGCTCGCTTGGGCGTTTGAGTAGCCACCACCTAAACCTCCCCAACCACCAATTGGTCCTAATCCACCAGAGTAGCCATTAGCAGTTGCTTCTGCATTAGCCTGAGCACTTGATTGACCACCACCTAGTCCTCCCCATCCACCTAAACCGCCATATGGTCCTAAACCTCCACTGTAAGCATTAGCAGCCGCTTCAGCCTCTGCATTGGCGTAACTACCACCTAGTCCTCCCCAACCACCACCAGAGAGAGCATTAGCAGAGGCTTCAGCATTAGCTTGTGCGTTTGAAAGTCCTCCTAGTCCACCATATGGTCCGAAACCACCACCGCCCAAAGCGTTAGCATTTGCTGCGGCGCTAGCCTCTGCACTGGAACTTCCGCCTAGGCCGGGAAAACCGCCCCATCCTATAGGTCCTAATCCTCCACCCGAGTAAGCATTGGCTTCTGCGTCGGCCTGGGCGCTGGAACCTCCTACACCTCCCCAGGTGTTTGCATTAGCGTTAGCTGAAGCGGATGCCGAAGAACCACCGTAGTGTGCTAAAAAAAGGATAATTGAATTACTATTAAACTAGCCCCCATTTACCAAATAAAATAATTTAAAAAAGCTAAAAAATACTTACGTCCGTAAGGAAGGTAGGGAGTATAATCTGAAACAAAAATAGTATCTTAGTATTTGTTCATTTCGGAAGATGCAGTTAACTCAACAGTTAATAGCTTAAACTAGACAGTGCGAACAGGTTGTGTGGTAGAAAATTCATCGTAGCAGATAAGATACATAGTAGGTCAAGTAGAGTTGACAAGATATAGTGGAAATGTTTTGCAGTGAAGTGGAGCAGTGTAGGAATACTTACCGCAGGCGGCATCTTTTTGCGTTTCAAGGTATACGTAATTGTATCTGATCTTGCAAACGTGGACGTGACAGTCATCACCTGGGAGACGGAAAGGCACTAGAGGAGCGTGGCCTCTGCAAACCGGTGCTGGAAAGATTTGATAACAATGCAAATATTTATGTTGTTTCAAAAGTTACATTTGTGCTAAAATTAATTGGTAATCAATATATATTTAATGTAATATTCACAACTACTCACCGACGTAGATTATTATAGGTACCGGGTAGTACTTATTGTCTGCAAAAGAACGGTATTAATTAAGAAGTCGTCTGTATTGTATTATTTGATATAATTTAGATAGTACATCACATGAGATTTTATAATATTACTTACGAGCAATTGGTACGGGTACTGGAACAAGACGGTCTTTGCCTGGTAAGGGAATGTATCTGTTAATTGGATATGGGACAGGTACACGGACTGGAGGAGACGGCACAGGTACTGGCACGGGTACGTCCCTAATGGGGCCAGGTACTGGAATTGGTACGGGTACAGGTGGTGATGGCACAGGAACTGGTACTGGAACGTTTCTTTCTGGTCCTGGTACTGGAATTGGTTGAGGAACGGGTACAGGTACAGGTAAAAGCCTTGGTGGGGATGGAACTGGGTATGGACGGTTCACAGGGTATGGAACAGGAACGGGTCTCGTTACTGGGTAAGGCCTAGGTGGTCCAGGCACATAAATCTTTTGTGGTGGTGACGGAACTGGTACTGGTACGTGGATAATTATTGGTTTTCCAGGAACGGGCACTGGCACTGGATATGGCCTTGGTGGTCCGGGAATTACGATTGGTGGTGGGCCTGAAAGAAATGTTTGTTAATATAAATATAATCTATCTAACTACGTTGAGTTAGGAAATGGTGCTCTGAGAATTGAAACGCGTATTATTAAAGTTATATGCAGTAAGTCAAAAGCTGAACTATAGTATTAATTAGTACTAATGAATCTAAAATAATGTGGCGATTTTTTAAGAATAGTTGTCAAGGAACGTCTATATTAAAAGCATTTAAAAAAAATAAATGTAATGCCATTACATTATGTATTATAGTAATCTAATATATAAAATTGTCGTGTCACTATGTTTGTTAACGATCTCTTTCGAAACACCTGGAGCGATTTTTAAGAAATTTTCTATACAAATCGGATAGGTCTGAGAATCGCTTAACATTTATTTTTGTACTCCTAAATGGTAAAGGTGACCCACCCCTAAATATGTTATTTAGGGATGGGAGTATTTATATTAGAAAACATTTTTTTTATGATATAGTATTAAAAATACATACAACCTTAAATTTTAACCATTCTGTCACCAACCCCTGTTAAGTTATATGGTAAAACATGCATATAAATATATTATGTACATGCAATCCATTATTCAGATATAACTAAAAATGTTGTCGCAATATTGTCGTAAGACAACTCTATGATTTATTTTTGAAAATAATGAAATACTTACATGGGTTAAATGGTGGTACAGGTGGTAAAGGTGGTACAGGTACAGGGTATGGCGGAACTGGTGGAAGTGGCTCTGAAATAAATTGCAATTATTTTTATATATAGGATTCATAGAATTAGGTAATGTTATAGTGAATGAAAAATATGATATAAATTTTGAAATGAGTTTACCTTATATATAATGGTGAAAAATTGAAGTGGAAATAAAAAACGTGATCTCTGAACTGATGTATGCTATGATGACATGATCGGATAAAACTCATCTATATTAAAAGTATTATATCCAGAACATTCTGAGTTTTTAATTTTTTAAAAGTATTTATGATAATTTTACTATATTTATGAATACTCTGTACAAAAACAAATACAAAAATACAGAACTTTTTACCTGATATCTGTGGATTAAAAATAATTTAACACGCACATTATTTGGTTTTAGTGTAATATTGTTTTTGTTTGTTCTGTAAATTTAATATATTTATCGGCGTGACCGTTGAGGTCTCTTTCTGCTACGATGAACTTTTTCATGTTGTACATATAACTACTTTATGGTGATGAGAGAGTGATTCGGGTATTATTCTTGTAAAAACGTAATAAGGACTTACCAGGTCTGGGATAGACTCCTGAAAACATGGTTAAAAAGTTATTATTAGCTTTCAATCTCATAATAAACGTTCGACTAAGCTTATATTGGTATTCCATTTTTATGATAAAACTGCTCATCCGAAAATGAGTTACACCACACCTTATTTGGAAGAAGTCTTAGAAATTTAATTTCGAATTCCAAGATTTCTTTGTAAAGAAAAGGTTACTATGGTGGTTTAAAATAAAGTACAACAATGGCTTCCAATATAAACCTATATGCGAGTGCTTTGAAGAACATGCCGTAGAAACATACCACCACATCCGTTGCAAGAGCGACACCTGGGCGAGACGAAGCCGTTATTGTTGAAGCAGGCGCAAACAAGGCACCCGCCTCCTAGGTTGTAATCGTAGTACATCTGCCCTTCGTACGAGCATTTCGACCCTTCGACAAGCGATTAGCGTTAAAAAATGTACATAAATATGGATTAAAAACGTTTATGATATCTATTTTGACCTCATATTCATGTCTATTTTATAATTATATGTATTATTACGTTTATTTCACGAAAATGTCCGATTCACTTTCACTAAACCAGATATAACAGTCGAGTAGAGATAGACGATATTTCCTTTTTTGTCAATTACTAAGTGTAGTAATTGACAAACGACGAAACAGTGGCTTTGTTATCTTATGAGTCATGTTCAAAGAGTGTGTATATATGTATTAAAAATCATATAAACTTACAAAATCGATCTAAACTGTAGAGGCCGCCTACGTTGCTTTGTGCCTGAGCTTGTGCTTGGGCTTGGGCTTGGGCTTGGGCTTGTGATTGAGCTTGTGCTTGAGCTTGAGCTTGAGCTTGTGCCTGTGCTTGAGCTTGAGCTTGAGCTTGCGCTTGTGCCTGGGCCTGTGCTTGCGCTAGCCCACCGCCGAAGCTACCGAAGATATCTAAATATCCACCGAAAATGATTTGTAGATGCGGGTTACAAAATCTTTTCATTGAAGTATTATGAAATCTCAAACTGTGATCTCTAACACTTTCAGATTAAAAATATAACGAAATAATTAATTATTATTTTTAAACACATATTTACAAAGTCGAAGTAAGACTTTTTGAATAGCTTTCATCCTGGTATGAGAAAAAAACACGAAAAACAGTTGCAAAATAAATGTAAAGAAATAAGTAAATAACGTTTACCGCTAAGCGCCGAAGCGGCGAAGCACAACACCAACAATACTCTGACCGTCCACATGGTACCGGGACTTTAACTCTAGCCCTTAGTGAGCGGTGTAGCGACCACCCACAGAAGATGCTAGCAGTATCGCCGACAACTCTATTTAAAGCCGGCTCCTTTACGCGTTGATAGGTAGACACAATCAATTTACTTATTAAAATTATATTTCGATATTAAATTAGGCGTGACGGTATAAAGTGTAATATCGCGGGCGAATTAAATTTCTTATTGATTTATAACTTTACCTGTTGTGCGCGTACATTGTGGCAGTCGATTTAATCATTTCGGGAGGTCTGTTTTAATGTGAAAATCCTTTGATATTTTAAGAATAATAATGTCTATTTATTTTGACACAGGGTACATTTGTGGAGAGCTGTACTAGAAAATTGTTTTATATCATAGTAACAAGGTATAATTTTTAAGAATAATTACGAGTATTTTTAATTGTATTTTTCCTTTTTTTGATATACTTACCCTAAAGCGATTATAGGATATACATAAACTTTGTTCTACATTTAATAATAGAAGTACGTGTTATTACTGCACTTTGTTATTAATTACCTTCGTCTTGCCTCATTCGAAATAACGCTGTTACAGAAACCCAGTTATATTTAAAGATATTCGAATATTTAAAAGCAAGACGCAAATTCTTAGTAAAAGCTCAAACAAAAGGCTAACAATGGAAAGCTTCGCACCGCCGCCGGAAGTTGCCGCTACCTGCACCGCCGGAACTGCGACCCGCCGACACGCCCCCATACTCTTCAGTATTTCACTTTGTATCAAACTTATTTCTTTACGAATACAGTGGGATATCCAAAAATGACCACAATTGTTAACTAAATACAAATATGTACAAGTTACCTAAACATGACGTATAGCTAATGGTTACATAGTGTTTTTAGCAGTAAATAGGTTTAAAAAATTTCGGTCAAGTTGCAATACCTTAGCCTAAATATTAAAAAGTCATTAAATATAGTAAATTTCATGCTAGTCTCAGTAGGCGAATTTTTTTGTTTTAAAAATTTAATACCGTATAGCCGTTGAATGATTACTAAGGTGGCTATCATAAAATCGTGATTATTACCATTTTGATAGATGAACTATCGTCAATTTCGCAGGAAAATAATTTCCACATAAAATGTTAACTAAGAAACATGTTCCTTACTAAATTTTTCTTAGTTAAGAACTTGTTTCTATATTATAAAAGCAAGGGTCAAGAGCAAGTTGCGTATGCGTTTCCTCTTAATTACAGCAGGAAAAATCTAAGTCAAAACAAAAGCTCTCGAACGAATGAGATGTCAGCACATGATTGATTGTCAGTGCGGAGCCAAAATGGCGGACGAAATCTCGTGACGGTGTTGTGATTGTGTTAGCTTTATAAAAGGTCTGGTTTTTTTTATTATAATAAAAGCGTCATTCAATTTTATTTCGGGTTTAAATATATTTTCGAAAATAAATAGTAAAATTCTTTATATAGCTATTTTAAAGGAAACATCCAGAATGCTCCAAACAATTTATTCTTAAATACTTTTAAGTTGAGGGAAAATTAAATATATAAATTATTCGTTTCAAATACTAAACACATTAGAACTTGGATCCACCAAATTATTGACATACAAACTTCACATATACACAAAGTTTCCTTTCGATAGGTTAATTACAAGTAAATTAAAATTGATTACACTGTTTGTTCGTTACAAGTGAAACTAATTAAAGCGTGTTAAATCACACTTCAAGTTATAATCCATATTCAAGTTATGCTTTAAGTACAATAAAAATTGAGTTAAATAAATCAGATTATTAATGTATTTGCGTACATACAATGTGTAATTTAATCTAAGAGCGGAGATTATCTTTATACTTCTAAGGGAGACAAATTCAAAAGTAGTAGATTATTAAATAATAAGGCGTAGAATTTTATTTAGAACGTTAACATCATTATATTATCAAAGAGTGGAGATAAAGTGTTAAGATAAGGGTAATAAAGTTACGTTGTCAGCAAGTTCATCTGCGTACTATCTGTTCAATAATAATGCTGAGGCGTGTGCGTACGACAGCTGTGTAGTCTAAGAGTTGACTACTGTTTATGGCATGTATTTATATTTTTACAAAATATATAAACACCTCAGTACACAAATGATTTGTACATTATCTTTAGTACCAGAAGCGTTGGATTCAATTGAAGTATACGTTTTATATTGAATATAAATATAATTGTCCCTATTATTCCTTCATTAAAATTCAATTCGTCGTTGCTTCTTCTAGAAATAACAATTATTTGTTCTTCATTAATTACCCACCCCGATTTTCAGTAAGAAATATAAACGTACTTATATACTATTATTTGTATGTTTTTGAATTTGCTTAATATCAATACAATGTGTTCCTCTATATTTATAATCTTTTGAATAATTTCTAAAAGTTCTGTAACGATTTTTAAATTAGAATGTTTTGTCTAAACGTAAAGTTAATAAAAAGTGTAATACTTCGTAGTGTTTAAAGCGACAAAAAGCTGTTCACATAGGGAATGTATTCGCTGATAAATCACCCGCCAGCTCCCGGACTACAGCGGCGCTGTTCTCTAAAATAAACGTTCCGTTTCCTCATGACTCCGCAAATATATGAATGTGCAGTATTTATCGCCAACCTCTTTCACTTTGCCGGCTTACGTCTGTGTATCTGCAGATTCTGTTCGAATATTGGCTTGATTTGTGAGAATTTTTAAGTTGTATCTTCGTAGCTCAAAAATAAAGTTGTGCAGGAATAAAGTAAAGCTGTATCAATATTTATATTTTGTTGCAGGTAATATTCATTTTATGCTGAGCAAATACTGGTAAGATTTTTAAGTGTGGTTAGTGCTACTATATTTCTACATTGAACAATGTAATAATTGTTACATTGTAAATTGTACAACTCTTATAGGATATTTTCTTCAATTCTTCATTACATTAGCCTAATTCTAAAAGTCTATCAATTGTATTAGTATAGATCATCAAAAACAGTTTTTAATTATTTTATATTCAATGTATGAAAGATAGACTCTTATTGTTATATATTTTTGAGTTTCCTATAAAATTGTTTTGATAACTTTCTTTATTCACGTTGAGACACGAGGCGGTGTAGCCATTTGTTAATAAAACCACTCGCGATCTCTCTGGAGACTTTATAACTGTAAATTTTCTGCTAAATAGGTATTGACTTTATTCTTAACGATACACTGTAAAGCGTGTTAGGTTATCTATTACGTTATCATACTATTATATTTATATGACACGCTATGTTACTTACTAAAAAGTTAATTAATAAGTTATAGATTTTCATATTCTTTTATTACGACACTTGCATTAAAAAGATCATTACTTGTAAAACGTAAGTGACAATGAATAAAGTCAGTAAGGTTTTGCAAATATACAGCTCCGCTATGAGCAGACATGTTTAGTGCGCTGGAAGCTCTGAGAGCTCCGCGCACAGGTGTTTCTCACTCGGAAACTTCATTAACTAATTGTTTATTAACCGATCCATTTGATACGAAGTCACATATTCATAACAATCTTAGGAAATGTATTTAACATTATTTAGCTTGAAAGTGATCGAACTAAACGTTATTCTGTCTTTAATGATTGGATTTTATTACATTGGCTCAAACTTTTTCGTGCAGCTATTACATGCCGCGTGACGGTCAACCGCAGAGTATGGATAAAGTGATAGGCGCTCGACAGACCTGCCGTGACCAATTCGGGGGTGTCTATGGTTCGCATCAGCTGACCGTGTAGTGTATAGACTATTACTTATTTGTGCCAGTGCTCCACGCTATTGGTTTGTTTTTTAGTTAAGCGTCTATAATGCGAAAAAAAGTTTCACTTTTACCATGATTTCAGAAATTTAAATATTAGTTTTTTCGAATTTATATGTCTCTCAGACGTTATTTTTTATATGGAATAAAATTATAAAGGATGATGTATTAAAAGTGTATTTTTAACATTCTTTTAAATTGATGAATTTGGTTTTTATGTGTTGGTAATAAAACTCATTTTGTCGTAACGATGCTGCACTGTTATTAAAAAGAAGTGCAGTAGACTATTATGTGAAATTTTGTTGTTTATGTCCCCCCAAGGGGCTCTGATATGTGGTAGAATTTTAAATATACTAAAAATGAGAAGTGAAATTTATTTATAACATATTTTCGCTGAATACGTTAGGATTACCTTCAAATATTATTTTAAGGTTATCTCAATACAAATAGATTTTTGAAGCATGCATCAAAAACGTGACACTTTAAATGGAATAGCTAAATATTACTTAACTCCAGTTACACCGGAAATGCCTGAGAGACTTCCGGTAAGTGTTCCAAGAAGCTCGCGTTAGGGCCAATGTACACTAGATAAAGTACTGTTAGAAAATGTTACTTTATTTCTGAAAAGCTATTAGAATATATCCAATAAAATCGTATGGAAAACTGGAAACTTTTAAAAATACATTCTATCAGTTTATATTTTTATAAAATTATACCCTACCCTCATTTCACTGCATTTCCTTTGCACTGTAATTATGATCAAAATTTCATTTGAGTAATACATAACGCAATATTAAAAAGTTATTAATTTATAATATACGAAGTGAAAACTGCATGAGAAAAAATGTTAATAAAGAATTATATTTAATAACGTGTGTCATCGTTGGTGTAAGGTGACCTTTATGAAGCCTTTTAGTATCTATTTTATAACGCTCCCTGAAAACTGAGCAGCCTTTTCACAATTTAGCCCAAAAGTTATATTTATGCAAGTGTAAAGTGCTTTTCAACTTGAATATTAAGTTGTACTTTCAAAACTTTCAGACATTTTGTACTTTTAAGTTTTTGAATTAACGCTACAAACTTTCACACATATATATGTGAAATATATATATGAATAATGTACAAGTAGCATATAAGATCTTAGTTTTTACTGAAAAAATACAATGACGTATTCTAAATGAATCAATTACAATAATCTATACAAATACCTAATACTTGATGATATAATGATTAGGATAACTTCTCCAACGTGTCTTCAAGTGAGGGCGCCGTACGCTTTCCGTCCTTCGCTATGTCACAGCTGTGCAACTTATTTATGTCAGCATGTGTACATTTTCTTCATTTTGATTAATGTAATCTATTATGTGGGTTTTAAAAAATTACCTGTTACGTTAGGACTTTTAAACAATATACTGAGAGATAAATGTTTAGATAATTTTTGATAGAAAATCAATCAATAAAATGTATATAAATTTGTCTGCCTCTTGCTCTAATAAGATACAGGATTGACTTTTTTTGCAACCAACTAGGGCACATGGAAATTCACTTTTTCAAGCCTATATCTAAACAAACAGTGTACCGAACGGCCGCGGCAAGCAATCAGTAGAGTGGGTCATGTATCACTTCGGTCCGCCGATATCACAAATTGAAGTATTCAAACTTGCGGATACGGAAAACTGAAAAACTCCACTCGTAATAATATCGAAGTGTATGGAACTTGAAATGTTCTCTGCAACTTTGCGCGTGGAATACTAATGTTACTAGCTTTCTATCGGTCCCTCTTAGTACGAGATTTGATATTTATTATTTTAGATGGTATAATAATTTATTTTTGTAATATGTAGGATATTTATTTTATGATGGCATATTGACGTGTAAGTGAGTCGATTTTTAGATAAATAAATTAAATAATTAGAAATATCATGTAGCGGGTTTACCACAAAATGTGTTATATGTTCATTTGTCATAAAAATCTAGTAAGAGTAAATAAGGGTTCCCAAAACTATTATATTTACAAACTTATTGAATAGAACAAAATTTCCGCTCTGATTTCCTTCAAGTAGACAATTATTTTAATTTCCCACTATTCGCCTGGAACAGAATAACATATTACGAGTATATCATACTTTCAGATAAAATTTTCAATATAAAGTTACAAAATTCATACTGTCTATGTAATAGAAATTATGACGCGGTATTGCCAACAATATACAAGACGTTTCTTACTTATTGCTTGGATATTCAGTATCTAATTTACTGATCACTGTTTCTTTATAATCAATTAGATGACCTATTTTCCAAATCTATGATGTTAGTAAATAATACTTTGATAAATTGCTGTAATCCTTAAAATCTTGTTATAGGAGTACCATACATAATATATATAAATATTTCTGTCCCTTTCTTACTCGTTCTTTATATTAGCTTAGTTAAGAGTTATTGGAACACTTCTTCTGTTAGAAACGATTCCGTCAAACAATTTCAAATTTGGATATAGTCACGTAGCGTTTGGGTTACTATTAAAGTATTCTGCTATACACGACAAATATTTAGTCTTGTTATAATCTGCAAGGATATAAACCAACGTCTCTTGACAACTTTAACTGACGATTGCCGTTTTTTTTGTATGCGACTACAAAAGTAAAATTGACTTCGTTAGTCGTTACTTATGAATCCTTAGTGAAGCTAATGAAAGCGTGTTAAACAGATAGAAATACCTTTGCCAAGGTCCTCTAAAATATAATTATCTAACCATTAAAATAAGATTGAAGTGTCCGTAATATCAAATAGACGATTTTTTATTTTTCTTAATGCATATGAAACTATATACGAAGCACAATTAATATTTTCTTTTCGGCTAATCTCCGAAACAGTTAAACAGATTTTCACAGGACTATCGTTAACACATTGCAGTAAATAATATTAAAAAATTATGTACATCAAATGTAATCTAAAATAAATATAATCTGTAATCACGTTGAAATACAAAAAACCCAAAACGAATATAAATGTAAAAACATATTTTTATATTTCTCACAATCAACATCTGTCCGTCTGTTCGTGAAATGCGATTGGATGGTATATTGACATTTTCCGCCCACATCAGCTTTGTATTGGAGCTTTTTGTTTGGAAATTAAAGCTTGTTTCTCGATATTTTATTATCTAGCTATATTATTTTGTTACATATCAAAGCCCAGTGTCAACACTTGATACCAACACATTTTTATATTCTAAAAAGCTTTGAATGCTCGCTCTACATTTGCAAATGAGCAGCTCGTAAGAAAGTGTGCTACAACGCGTGTCCACAGCACCGCCGCGCTTTGTTCTAACTCTCCATTACACCCTAGCCACCGCACAACGGAGGCTAAATTAATGTTTGTAAAGCGCTCGTGCGCTTGTATGCTTAATGAGTGCATTATGGATGTGGGGCAAAAATCTGGAGAGTATAAATTATGAAATTACATCCCTTTTATATGTAAATAGTGACGTAATTATGAAATGAGTAACGAAGACCCTACACAACAAATATATCTGTATCCGTTACAACAATAAAAGATAGTAATGTAATAGCGACATCTTGGTCAATACATAATAATAAATACGACATTTAATATTCTGCCGTTAACCCGTGACTTAAGTCGATATTCAAAGTATTTTATAGAAGGTTTGTTCTAATAAGTTTACTTCTACCAAAATTATCGTATTACCTCTTTATTATTATAATATTATAGTGAAAGAATACTAGTAATAACAATACAAGGTACAAAAGATATAGCTTATACAAATATAATTTAGAAATATTAGATAGATAAATATATATTCTTTTACAATTATTTCATACACAAGCCTATTATGACATATATCACTCTCGGCATATTCTGGCCTGACGGTTGTGAATTACAATAAAAACCAAAACTGTAATTACAATAATTCATCGCCCAATTATATAGATCGTATCGACTCAACTCCTACGTGCATTTGTACGGTCGGTTAATATTAGCTTACGAAATGTTCAATGACCAAGATTTTCTTTGGATAATTTTAAACTGTTACTACGGGTATTTGTCACTCGAACGCGGAAAGTTTATTACGTTTTTAATGTATTGAGAATATTATTAATATTTCATATACGTATATATAATTATTGTTCTCATTGTCATTTGTTTAAAGGTAGTGTTTTTGTATTTCCTTTCTATTAATTTTCTATTATATTTACTTTAAAAATAGGGAAATAATATAGAATTTTTTAAATAGACATTTATTTACGTAATAAATGCGTATAATAGAGTTAATTTACTTTACTACAGACCCTTGGAATTTCTATCATAATAACATGAATTGTTTATTTAATACAGTACTTCTGACATACTTGTCATATTTTTATACAGCTTGTCCACTTAACACATTTTTATTCGTGAGTTGTCCGTTCTGTGGAATGTATAACTTATAAATTATAT
Organism: Hebomoia glaucippe; assembly: GCA_025727935.1. Taxonomy (NCBI): domain Eukaryota; kingdom Metazoa; phylum Arthropoda; class Insecta; order Lepidoptera; family Pieridae; genus Hebomoia; species Hebomoia glaucippe. The sequence goes on along the minus strand of JAOSYY010000012.1, from coordinate 11,579,515 downwards.
ACGTAGGTATTCATTTGTACAAATAAATGCTATCCATTAGCTTTGAAAGAATTTTAACTGGTAAAAAGAATCAATTTTACAGTTGTTCAATAATGCCGCTAAATCTTACTTTTTACTCTTAAATGAAACGATGGTTCACTATTAAAAGAAAGTTCGTAGAAAAATACAGATCTGTCACATATAATTCGTTTTATAATGTCGATTAGCAACTTTCGAGTTGAAGTCGCACAAGCATAGTAGGGTACTTTTGTCTCCATTCATAAAAGCGCGCGCACGTGGGCGCTGTAAGTATTAACCGTTACGATTTATTCAAAATTCATGCCCATATTTATTTTTGCCTATAATAAAATAGTAACCTGTTTGTATTTAAATTGCTGTTAATGTTATGTATTCTGGCGACGCAATCAAAATATTTTCTTTCCTTGAATCTATTAATTATATATTATTTGATTTTTCTTTGGACCTGCATTACCTAATGTTTAAAAGAGTACTATTATTTATTTGATTTATTATTATATTTGACTTAATTGATTTGAATAATTCTAAGTGTGTTCAACGTAAAGTAGCGAAGTGGTTTTATGCCATTACGTCAATATTTCCATTTGTTCGTATATTCAAAAAATGCACTCAGAGTTTAATTCAATTTTCAAATAGGGAAAGCTGTCATTGACCGATATTCTGTGTTGAAAGTGTCATCAGCGAAAAATTGATTTTGAAACTTAACATTTTGTTATGTGAATAGAAAATGTTATCGTAAAATCATTAGATATTTCTAAAATGAAAATCTATGTCATTGCATGGAATTCGGTGAAGTACAAGTCCATCAACGCGTCAAGAATACTTCGAGTGGTTATAAATCTTCACCCACACAGATATTACGATTGTGCTCATAGACAGCGGAGATATTCAAGAAATTTAACAATATATTTATTAAACAACAACATTTGTTAAGGTTCAAAATAACAATAACTATTAATTAAAAAAATTTGATTAAGGCTGGGTTCAAAAAATATAACTAGGAACAAGTCAATTCGGCTTATTCGTTTAGGGGCTACGGTAGCACAGACAGACAAAAATGTGAAACTTATTTCATCCCTTTTTGTCATCAGTGAAAATGTATATTTGACTAAACATTGTACAGGTTTTAACTAGAAGACCATAAGTCTTCTAGTTAAAATCTTAATAACAAAAAATCCTTGAACATTCTAATGTGTTGTAGTAAGTAGATATAAATTTTCAGTGCCATTAAAACACCTTAAAATATTTTCAAAAAAATACTTAAAATGTTATAGTATCCATTATTTGCTAAAAAGTAACTGTCTATAATAAGTCTTACATATAAAGGAATATTATTAGCCTGGCTATATGTGTGACGCAACTTGATTACAAGTGTGCGATCATGTGAAACCAGAGTTCCTAGTGGTTGTACTTTTATGGTAAAGGAATTTCATTGTTTTTAGCTTAGCTATTTTAATTGGCTCCTTACTGACACATTTACTGTACTTTATAATAATTAGTTTTCCTTTTAGCTATGATGAAATCAAGAGGGCATTAAAATAAATATTCAAGATAATTCTCCACATGTTTTTTGTTATACCTCACAATTGAGTGATTGGTAATAGAAAAATAATAATGTTCTGATCAAAATTAAAACAGGAAACGAATCGTTAATTGATCATTAGTAGTTATCCTATAATTTAACATGAAATGAATTGGAGTCTATCGATGTTTAGAATTTATATTAGGTCGAAGAAGACATCTTTACATTATATGCTCTTTACTACTTACAAACAGAAGAGAATTATTAGTCTGTCACTGCGCATCTAATTCAAGATCATGAAAGTCGAGGTCGACACTAATCGACCGTCGATCAAACGCCAAAAACCGTGACCTCCGCTGTCATGGCCATTACGTTACACACCTAAATACAGACTATTCTAATATTACATTTTCTGAAGGACATTTTATATAGAAACCATGCGTATTCCCAAATAGACTAAGTATTGCTTCTCTGCCCAAAATAATACAACAATTATTTTTAACAATTTATCAAGTCAATCAGATGTTTAATAGAATAATGGGTACAGTCACGAACAAAAGTGGAGCGGCTTATACTGGACCGTTTAAAATTCTATAATTAACAATTATGCTTAATCAGACGATTTACCGTTTAATGAAATATCACTTAAGATTGCCGCCAATAAAGAAGTTGAAATCCATATTAACTGACGTCTTGCAATATTTTAATATACTATAACATTAAATGATCCACCCCCATTAAGTTTTTCATCAAAACAGAATATTTTTTATAAATACGTAAAAAATATTTGTATTTATATCAGTTTTGAATAAAAAGATATAGATATGAAAAAAGTAAGCTTAATTAAACCTTTTATTGTTTCTTTTGTATATAAACCACTGAAAATTCATTTTAAATATAATTTTGAAGTAAACGGAACTTATTGCTTATTTTAAATTACATGCAACAAATATTAATAAACTTTAATATTTGTTGCAAGTATATGATTTCGGTACATTTTTCTGCAGATGTCGATTACGTTATTTTTGTTATCGGTTTCAACTTAAAATTTAGACGTCTTTCTGATAGCATTATATCTTCGGTGTGCTGAACACTTGATGAGTTAATTATATGGTGTAAAATCAGTAATTTATAATCATGTCCTGTTTTATCACTAACATCGTATAATGGTGCGGTGCGCATCGACTAGGAAATTAACTATTTTAAGGTTATTTATCAACTAGCTACTATCGTCAGCTGCTCCCACTAGCTTTAAACGTTTTTGAACAAAATTTCTTTATTGTTAAATACGTTTTTGAACAAAATTGCTTTATTGTCTAAATTATGAATTCAATTTTTATACGATTAGGTACTTACTTTGAAACTGCCATAATTTTTAAATTCCCAAATAATATTTAATTACCAAAGCATCTCACCTTCGGAAAGCTTTACGTATCTATTGACAGGAATAAAGTATTATTTTCTGAAGCAGAGGATCACAATTATGTACAATTATTTTCTTCCTCTTTAAAAATTCGAATGTACCAAGAACTTTTTAATTGACGCCAGGTACAATCGCTAACAACATAGATAACCTCTGTGCGAGTATAGTCAGCATACAAAGTGCGTGTAGCAATAACTTAGCTAAATAGTAGCGTGTGACAAGTAAATGCGGTATGGGCGCATGTGGGCGGTCGACCGCGAAGCAAACAAAGGGCCATTTTAAAACTAACACTGTGAACTAGAACGATCGCTTCTATTTCAATGCTTTAGACACATTTTTGGTAATTGATTTTTTATAGTTAATGCTACAAGCAAACTAGAAAGGAATTGGAACTTGTTTCCCTAAATGTCCTTGTATTTAGTTCTGACAATTATAAGGTCTAATATAATTGCGTTAGGTTCATGGTGGCAACAATATAATATGCTGTAATGGTGATAACCATTTACCAGTATCAACAACACATGGTTTTATTGACCACATAAATAGTTATCTAATGATAATGAAGCTGTTATTATGTAGTAATTATTGGGGTCATTTAACATTGTTACCTATTAGCTTCAAAATGGAAAGCTTAATATATTTAGTGCTTTTTTTTCACTGATTAGAGGTTGATTTATAATATGCTGATTTTTTTATTGAGAAACTATCAATATGTTAGATAAAGTATAGAATAGTAATCAAAAATTTAGCGAAAGAAAACAAAGTAGGAAAAGAATAAATGATATAGTATCGACTGCACGAACGTTTGTTCATGTCTAAATTTTATGGAATATATAAAACATTTTATGGGACAATTATCTACTACTATAGTATGTTTTAGCTTCCACAAACCGTACCTCAACCGCTGAATAAGTAAATAGTATGGGTGAACTGTGTTCACGCCAATACGTGGTGAAAACGTATTTAATTTAGATTCTATGCTGCGGTAATGCCACTGAACCGCCCATTTCAAAGCAGGTATTAACTATTTTACTAAACAGTCAGTACATAACTTGTATACAGTATAAATACACTTGTATCTAGTGTAGTCATTTACAAAGAATACAAAAAATATGCAAGAGATCAATTTAGATAATATTGTCTTCATATCGGTATTAATCTTGATCAGTATTGTCTTTTCACACGATATTACCGTTCTACACAAAACCACTCTATGCCCCGTTAATATTACGCAACGCTAGAGCGGGACGCGCGCTCTGGCCGCCCGTTAGTCAATGATCCCGCGCTCGAAACGACGCGCGTCTAAAAAAATAAATAAAATAACATTTTCTACGTAATTGTACTTTGCCCGCGAATTTGTGTTTGGTATTTAAAAAAACATCAGTGTTGTGTTGTGTTTTGTTTTGTCACTTCGTGCTTAGATAAGAGAGTATCATTGAGAGATGTGTCAATGGATTGTGCGTAAGCGCACACTCATTCATAAACAGATATTAGGTGAGCATGCTTTGTATGCAGCCAAGGATTTTCTTGTTTACATAATTCATTGTTTCAATATAATGATAAATAATATAATGGAGTTATATTGAAGAAAATTTTGTTAATTTTAAAACCATTGAAAGAAAATAGGCGCGATCTTCCTTAAACCTCATACAAGTCTTAACAGATAAAGGAATTGGTTAGACGTATGTGCAATAAAATGGAATACAGCGATTTATGATTTATGATATTTAAAAACCTTCGAAATAAAGTCTAATAATATTTTTGAACCAAATCTAAAGGACGCCTTCACTAAAATTTTAGTATTACCACACGCAATATAAACAATCAGCGCGTAGATAGTTGTATCAATTAAAATGACACAAAATTCAGTCGGGATTCATTTGCAACGATTTACATTATGTTCAAATAATATAATTGCGAAGTTTAACGACTCTATTACTATAATAAGCAAACGATGCGTGTGCCACGCATTGTACAGATATTTTGCTGTGATTTTTTAAAGACCATAATTTTGTAAAGTCAGTCAAGCGAGGATCTATTGAAAGTTAAATAGACCGTTAATGTAAAATTCGACAACTGTCAAGTAATTGAGTAGAATATCTAATTACGATAAAATTGGTGTTCACTATTTAGCTCTAAATAAAACTGTAAATGTTCAAATATTAGTTAGTGAATACAGATTAGTAGTCGCGTCGAAAAGAAAAAATCACTCATCAGTCTTATTTCTCTTGCCATACTTTTTTATACTATAAGAAGGAAAACGAGCATAAAGTTCACCTGATAGTATTCCTGTCGCCTATAGACCACTCCAAAATCAGAAGATATATAAGACGCGTTGCTAGCCGTAAAACCTTAACCATATTTCAACAGTTGTTATTTAGTGTTGTCTGCTGTGGGTCTTATTTATTTTTATTTCGAATATTCGGAAAATACTAAGTAGTTATAGTATAGCACAAGCATCATAATTGAGAGTAAAGTATGGAAGCTTATCCCTTCTTTATATGTAAAAACATATTGTATTCTTTGTATATCCTCCTTTCATTCCCTATAGGAGGAAAACGAATTGTTTTATCGTGTGCGTAATTGTAAACATCATGTAAGCAATTATGGAAATTTAGTGAAATTATTTCGCTGAAAATGATTATGTTATCTGAAGTTAAGTAAGCAGACAATTATTTTTATTTATTTATTCATTTTAGCCTTGTAAAAATTGCATGAGTGTTATTAGTAACGGTCCACGATGAATTACATTAGATTTTTTTCTGTGTTAAGAGGGAAATGGTTTATTTGAATTTTTTGAATTGTTAAGTCTGCCCACATAGTATATACCTAAATGTAAAACAATATTTATTTCTCTTTCACACAATAGCTGCTAATTTTATGAAAATTTATGGCAACATCTTGAACGTAAAATCTATTTCAAAACGACTGTAAGGCAAGTGCAACTGTGCTAACTAATTACATGCTCCACTGACCCCTATTTACATATACTCATTATAGTTATAGGGGCCATTTACTCCCATGAATTTGTATTTACAGTTTACTGATGGTAATAATTAACCTTAAATAACAGTATACTGTTTCCCGATGTACTCAGAATATTTTAAAGGAAAAGTAAGGAAAATCTAAAACCCGAAAATGAAAAAAATTGTGGTCTCAAATATTCGACTTCAAAGTTACTTAGGTTCTTCCTTTTATACGATAGGAAAGCAAGCGAGAATACACATCACCTGGTAGTAAGCTATTCCTGTCGCCCATGGACACTACCTCCACCAGTGAACCTAGAAGACGCGTTGCCGACCTTAGCTACTATCTAAATATTAATTTCGTAACGTTCTGCTGCCCATCTTATTTGTTTTATTTTCAGTATTCAAAAATTTACAGCCGGTAGTTGAAACTTCAAGACTTCTCTATCTTTGAACGCCTGATCATGTGCTTGTAAGCACATATTACTCCATTGATCAGGTTTCAAAGTCCTAATCAAGTTTACTGAACAAATATTTAAAAATTTATATTAACAGGAGAAATAATAGGTATTTTTTTTTAATTAATGTCCTCTAGCTAAACTTTTCAGAAGTAGCAGTCAATATTTTGTCCAATTGGTCCCTTTGCCTTTACAAAAGGAAGTGATTAAAAGTTAAAGGTTCATTAATTCAATTATCTACATTAAATGTCCAATTACGTTTAAAGAAGCATTAATTTGGTAGGGATGTGTTTTTGTCGAAAATAATTGGACGAGAGGCCTGCTTACAGAATGAATATTATCAGAATAAGTCCTTTGGATTTTCACTTTACGGATTTTCATCTGCCATAAATATCGCAAAAAGCACTTAAATGCCTTTGCAATGGACAAGGTTTTAAAGATGCATTGCTTACCATTTTGAGGAAATAAGGCATTTTCAAAATAGTTTTCATAGCTTGTAACTGTAAGCGTTCACAATATTTGTTTATTTAAATATAATTAAGTAGCGTCGCTTAAACTACTTAAGATCCGGTGTGTGTAAGACTTGATCGGCAATTACAATCAAGTTCAAGAGCAGCGGGACGAGAACGCGGTACTGCTTCCACTGTTTATGCGAGGGTTGCCTCTAGCCACATAATATTTTTACGTCAAACATTTAACTGTATTCAAGCATAGAGGAAATGGGGGTTTGGAAATGGACTCAATAGACTGAAATCTGTACAAACATGCATAATTTACGACATTCCCTTAGAAGTCAGTTAAAGTTATGATTTTTCATATGCTACGATCCTGACCTTCTCCTATCGCATCTTCCATTTCTATTATTATTATCCAAAAAAATTTTTTATATATAAATTGATCGAATTTATATTTAATAAGAAATGCATATAGTAAAATTAATATTCAAGAAAACTATTTATAGTACGTATGAAGATTCGCTAGTCGTTTTGAGGTGTACTTTCTACGAGTACTTTAGTAATAAAGGAAAATAAATATAAATATAAAACAGTAAAAACAACTACAAATTAAAACAGAATGCATTCATGAATTACATGAAGTGGCAACCCTATTGATTGTCGGTATGGCAGAGCCGGCAAAAACGAAATAATCGGGGTCGTTGCACGCGACAACTGGCGACATTTTCAAATGTCTATTGTAAAATATTGCAAATTCTAATTAGATACTAATACAGCTGGTAACACATCCGTGTCTAAAAGTTTACAATTAAATAATCAATGCTTCTTTTAATTTAAATGATCATCGATTTTCTTGCCCCTTTTTAATAAAAGACAATAAGTTTTCTGGAAGCTCGCAAGACATTGCGGTCCTATAAAAAGCAGGCGGTGTTTACAATCAGAAGCCATAAGGAATAAGAATTTGCTTACAGTATGTAAAATAAAAAGTCCGCATACGCCAAAGAAAATATAATTTTTTTAATTCAATTAATGTGATTAACAAAAATATTGGAAGGTATTCTTTCCAATTTAATAAATATAATCAGATTAATATATGACATTATTAGATGTCCTATAAACGTATTTACTTTTGTTTCGAGGATTCGGAATTTCCCAGACTGAAATCGAAACGCGTTATAGCACTTCACGACTTTTCCATCTGTAAACGGTGCTACGTGACCTGGACGGAATTTAAATATGATTTAGACATTCCTCCCAACCATTTGATACTCGAAACTTTGCCAGACTTACGAGTAATATAACAGAAATTTAATATAAACGTGTTTTACTATGAAGGATTTGAAGTCGCGGCATTGAGATGTAGCACAATATATTTTTCTGCTAGACTTACGGGCGCATTCGAATATTACCAAGCTTTAACTGTTGACTTCATTAAATCAGCTCCAAGTATCTTACAATGTTTTACTTAAATCGGTAACAAAAAGGAACTTAACTCTCTTTGACATTTACAGTATATAAATCCACATTAATGAGTGTTATAGTCATAATAATTTTTATTGAGTGAGACAGGTAGGTTTATGATTTACGAATAAAACTTTTTATTTATTGTGAAAGTATTTGTTTACCGTGTCTGTGGTATATCATAGTAAAGTTTGTGTAAACGGATCAATCCTAGAAACAGCCTGAAGGCAAACGCATATGTAAAGACCTAACTGTCAACAACTGACTACGCAGGCGCAACAGTATATCGGGATGTTTTAAAAACTGGAAACATTAAAATTCGGCTATTAACAATTAGTTAATTAAGTTTTCTTGGTACAAAATAATCACTGCATGTTTTTTTAAATACTTGTGTTAAATTTAACTTACTGGCCTTCTCCATATTCTCATTTCTCACCAATTTGCGCGCAATATTTTTAAAATTTGTTTACTGTCTGGTTTATCCAAACTGTTTTAGATAACCTTAAAAATTTATAACCACTAACGTTAAATCAAGAAACTCCTCAAGAGATGTTAATAGAAAATAGCTAAGAACAATGTCAATCACGTCAGCTCGAAAACAAATAATGTGTCTACACAAAAATGAAACATTTAATTTAGGAGAAGCAATGCTACAGACAGACAAACACCTCAAACTTATAACACCCAACTTATAGCATTGAAAGTTAAAAACAGACAAACACACTTTTACATTTAAAATAAGGTAGAATATTTCTCGTTCATGAATTAGAAAAAGAATCAAATCGGTGTCTTAATTGAGTAGATTACCGTTATCTAATCTAAGTGATTAAAAGCGTGATAATAACGTTCTTATGTACCGCTAACGCAACATCTTAGACTTTTTAAAGTTTAAAAACTACGAAACACTAGCTACTGGTTACTTTTTGTCTTTGCTATCCGAAATACATCGTATATGTACGTACAAAGTTTAATTTTAATTCCACAGTAGACATTCACTATTTGATTACATTGTATACTAGTTACAAATTAAGCTAATAAAAGCGTGTTAGTAACAAGGATTTTTAAGTAAACTACGATGTTACCAGCCTTGGCCTCGTAATTACCGTTAATTAGTGTATTACAAAGTGTAAATGCAACAAATTTCAAAGTATTTCCGCTTCTAAAGAGCGTTTAATAGAAATATGTTCTTTATCGCAAAACTAGAGGAATAGACGGAAATTGTCAGGAAACCGCGATTTTCTTTTATAATAATAGGATTTGTTTCGGGGAAATTGATTGTTTTCGAGGCAACATATAATATACCCTTGGGAAGTAATTTCTTGGTGAGAGGACAATTACCAATCATGCGTTGTATATATAAATAAGTTATCCTTTGAAATCCTTTATCGCTTATCTATGTTAACATTATAATTATAAAAATAACTGTTTTTCTGTTATCCAAACTCTTAAAACATTGTATTCATTATGACGATTTTTCGGAAAAAGCCTTGGCTAATTATGTCGCGAAAATGAAGCTTGAAAGAATAAAATAGTTGTTAAAATTTTCGATTTAACGATAAATATTTCTTTTCTGATAGTAAATAGTAGTCGTTCATTGCATTTAAAAAATATTTATAAATAATAATATATTACTACAAAATTTGTTAATTCTTTATATCGTCAATTTATTAAAAAGGCTGTGTCTATCGACAATTAATGAAATACACTATGGTTTACTATAAAATGGCTAATAGTAAGATAAACGAAAATAAAATTGCTTGTACGTCATGACGTCATGACGTCAGTGACACTCAAACATCACTTTTCACACAATCGATCCATCTTTTCATACTCTTCTCAAAAACAAAATCCTTCCGAGTTCGACTTATTTGTATATCCGGGTATAGTACCTTGAAGTGGACAATCTCCCTCTAAAAGTTTCTCCAACCAACAATACACATCAAATTCTTGCATATCAGATTCTCCTACAAATTCCATTATCTTACTTTAGACCGGATCACTTTGAATTACATTGACATACAATAACCAATCTTATCACCTAAAAATAAGGTGTAAATTCTAATATTTCAACGTCCTAGTTTATAGTACAGTAACTGTCAAAGGCAGTGCTCTATATAGGAAAGTAGCTGTGGGATTTACGACCTTATGTAAAAGCACTAAGCCCGAAGGTTGCATAAAATGTTTTCGTAAAATTTCGTGCCTGTGATCATTAGTTTTGACTCGCTTTTTTGAAACGGGATTTTTTTACGGCTTTCATCCGGAAATATCCGGCTACCGGGTTTGTACGATTCAACGAAATGAGTGAAAATGCGTACTATTTACACATTCAAATATTTGTAATATTCAACATCGACATCGGACATGTTTTAATGGATTGTATTTATTTTTATGTAGTGATTGATTACAATGAATGGTGCATGGTGTTTTCTTTGCCTTTAACACCAAAACTCGTGGTTTCTAGTCCTGTGGTAGCGAAATATCATAGAATCAGCAAGCAACATAAAGCTGATGTCCTCCTCGCAAATAATATATAGGTAAAAGTATAAGAGAGAAGCAAATTGAACATTCTTTTAATTCCGCTTTTCACAATTTTAACGCGATTTATTGTAGAATTTTTCTCTTTTTCTTTCAGCACTAGGTATAGTAGGTGTATCTATTTCTATCATATCATTTTCCTCTTACTTCATATAATATTTATAGTGTTATTTATTTGTAGTACATTATAATCTATTAGTAGCAACCCTAACTGTACATAGATAATGTCAACAAATCAATCAGATCTTCCGTTCACACTTGAGGCTGCAATTTGGCTATCAATCTTATACAGGATGCTCTGAGGCCAAATCAGTTTAGACAAAGGATGTTGATATTAGTTCTCATACGAGTTTTATTGGGTTTAATAGATAAATACGCTGGTTAAGAAAATTGTTGACAAGAGTAGATACATATATCATCGCGCACCATACATCGGCTTACGCTTTAGTAGGTATGGCTCATCTCACGTCACTTTAAAAATTTACGTAGTAATATAATTGTTATAAATGTTATTATTCCTTAGATTAGAGTACGAGTAAATTTTAAAGCTATATGTATGTACTTACATTATGTAACATGTATTTATGTGCCTCGGCAGGGTCACAGTTACAAAGCTATCTTCTTAATGTACGTTACTTCTGACGGTTAAATGGGTGGCCATACACAACGAACTGGTTGTGAAAGCTAATTTGCTACAAATAACGTGTGAACAAAACCGCTGTAAAAGCTAATATTAATATATTCTCTTCTCGTTTGTCAATAAATTAATTAAGGACACCCCTGTTCCAACAGATTTCATATCTTGCCGTGGTCCCTGTTACGCGCGTTGGGGACTCTATCTTCCGTTTCGTTCGCACGTGGGCTCATTAAAATTAAGCATGCTTATTAGATTATGGTGTTATGAGGTGTACTCACATCAACCGTAATCTGCTATTAACCTAGATCCCGTTTGGACGAAAATAATTCTCTAACCAAATATTTTAATTTATTTAGCACAAAATTAACGTTATAATTTTACGAGTGTCTGAAATTCATTTAAATTAGTTTCAGGTATATTCTCATAACTTATCCCAAATCCTTGAATAGCTTATGCTTAAGTCCACATATGTATTTATTCACTTAGGTTAGACTTACAAAGATTAATTATTTAGAAGTGTTTTATTCATATAGAGTTGAGGATAGTTAGCAAGAAATCTAAAAAAATTGTATGTATTTAAAATTAACGTACATAGAATTTTCATAGCTCCATAAAATAAGTCTTGTTTTCGCAAAATGAATGTTGACACATCTGGCTTAGGATGATTACCGTTACCAAATTTAGTAACGGTAAAGATGAATCAACTTAGCTAAATTTAAATAGACATTGTGTTCAAATTTTTCTAAGAAGAAATCATTTAATTCACCGCTAAATAAAAGATCTGGCATAGTACAGTCATAACACAATACATAACCTCCTTATTTGTATAGATCTAGGAAGCAAATATATCGCATGATAAATAAGCTTAGATATAGACAAGCAGTATGTGAGCGCATATCCCATCTCGGGACAACGATTGTTATGAATATTCAATTTTATCATTACGTTTATATGACACGACACGACACAGTAATGCCAATGGGGAGTTCGATGTAGCAGTGCCAAGACTTTATATAACAACAATTAGATATAACACTTGAAATGTTAAGGTAAAAATTGTTGCTTTTGCTGACGTGAAGTGAAGAGCTCGTTAGTATGTATTGCAACTTACCTACTAAAAGTTTGCGCCATTATCTAATATATATAAATCTCCTGTCACGATGTTTGTCCGGGATGAACTCGGAAACTACTGAACCGATTTTAGCGATTTTTT
>JAOSYY010000012.1:11495892-11556080 GCA_025727935.1 Hebomoia glaucippe | reverse complement strand
AAATGTGTTTAGAAGTACTGTTCTATTACAATCTAATAATTAAATTTATTTTATTAGTATACATAATTATATCAACATATGAAAAATTGTTATATAATGTTTTTGGAAAGATAATAAATTCTTCGTTAGTAAATACCTATGCTACAAACACGTTATTTGGACATCTGATCATCTAAAAGCATTAAATGGATGAAAGGAATATCAAAATGCCGATCAGGTTATTTTACCGTTCCTAGATAGATAGCCTATTAAATGAATAAATGCATGCTTCGGCCTCTCTTCCTGAATGCTTGAAATAATAAGAAATAGATTAAAAGTATTTAACTATGTTTGAGAATGTTGTCTCGAAAAGGCTCTCATTAAGGCCTTGAATAATTCTAAGATAATAAATTAATTATTATCATGTAAAAATACTACGAAAGCCCGCCGTACATTATGATAATGAAATAAAAGTATCCTATGAGCATTTTACTCGTATAATTAGATTTCTGCCAGTAAATGGTCTGGCAAAAGCGGGTAACCCGTTTTGGGGATCGGACAGAATAACATAGATGTTTTTGTAAATTGTATCTCTCTTACAAGTACGTCCATATGAATTTAGGTAAAAATCTGTTTATTTGGTATTACAAACACTTACATATTATTTATATCAATGTAATATATTAACATCAACGTGCTGAAGTTAATAGGAATCTGACACTTAAGCGCTATAATCATAATAAATAACATCCCCTAATATCTATTTCAACATCATTTACCATCTAAATAATCTTCCGCGATTATCAAAATACGTTTGTTCAGCCTGTCATACGGCGTAAGATATTTTGCATAACTCATCCGATTAGGTAATTTGAACCTTATAAGCTGGAGATAAGACATATAATCATAGTACTTCGTCTCGCTGCTATATATCATTGTCAGGGGATGAATGATGGGTGACAGACTCGCATTATTAGCTTATGAAATTTAGAGGGTGTGGTTAATAGACTGAAAGTTGAATACAACCACCGTATATAAGCTATTCAATTTCTTTGGCCACACTAATAATTACCAGGTACAAGTATCTTTAAATGATAACACCTTAATCATATAACATCACGTATTGTTCGATAATGATTTTATGACTTATTTATTTTATCGTTTAAACTTCCGTTCGCGATAGTAAAGTGTTTATACAATTATTTCCCCTTTAACTATCCATGATATTATTATAAATGTTGATGGTATTGCCTGCTTTTTGTATTAAATTGGCAAAGATAAATTATAGTATGAAGATATAGGCTTCCTTGATTGCAAGAATAACTTTATAAGGCTTAATACCTTACAGCTAGTATATATCTTATTAAGATGAACATATACATAATTATACAATAATAGAACTCTCACGTAACATTATGAATATTTAACAAAATTCTATCTGGCTCCTATCAGGACATACACAATTCACTCGACCCCATCAGGACCACAATAAATTCTGATATTGGATATTGAATAACATCGCTAAATCAAACTGAACCGTACAAACTTGAACATATGTTATATATTCGCACGTATGCAGATTAACTTTTCCAATTCAACTTTAATGAACTAGATATTGATTCTTCGATTAAAAATGGACTCTAGAATATTAAAAATAAAGTTGATATTTTAATGATATTCTCTATTTGCATATTTTTCTTACTTTTGAAGTGAATTGTATTTTGTACCTTTGACTTCTTTCAGCGCTAGACGATATTGAAGTGGTTTATACTTATAAAGGTGTCATTTGTTAGATTACGCTTTCATAGTTTACATTTGTGGAGGTTTTCATATTTTCATACTTTGATGGTAAAAAGAAGCTTTTTCTATACCTTAAATTTTAAATACACATTTACGAATATTATTTTACACTTTATTATGCGGAACAATTTAACACACACACTTTTTAGGCTTTTGCAAATAAAAGTTATAAAAGGTTTTCGTGAATTTAAAAAGTAATAAGACCTGACTCTGGAGATGTATGGTTTTTTCATTCCTTTATATTTTCTTTTCATTAACAGCTTGGTTTGAAAAGGAAATTGTCTTTAAACCAAAAAAGGGCTACTATTTTTTTTTACTACGGGAGCAATTACAAAAAGTGATACATTCAAATTTTGAATAATTAAGATTTATATGGCAAAATAATAAATCAGTAGTGTCATAGTTTTAGATTGTAAAGAAAATAAAACGTGCCTTGCTGTCGTCGCGACAGCAAGGCACGTTTTATTTTGCCTGCCATTAACCAGATTCGCGCACAACGCGTCAATTCCACTTGTCAACATACCCTCACTAACTCACTAACAGCAAACAATAAATAAATACGTCACTAAAGATTATCTCGTGACCGCTCGTATCCTTGTAATCCTGGCGAGATTAACAATGGCAGACCCCTCCCCGGGGATCCAATAAGCGAACCACAGATCATTTGCGGGATTGCACGGGGTCCGGTTTGGTGTACATTTTTGTAATTGCAAGCTATATTTAGTTTAGTCGGGATTGGGAACATTCTTAGGTGGGGTGTTTTAGGATGATATCTCAGGGGAAATACTTTACATATTAGGGTCTGATGAGGTATTAACCACATGTCTGGGGGCCGAGGCTATAGTGGTAAACGAAGTGTTTATTTAAAAAAAAAACCTAAGTTTTTTTAGTGGCAAATTATTGTTGGAAATGGGTTCTGATATAATAAATCAAGTTCAACTTGTTTCTCTTTTTTATGTTTTCTTATAGTCTATTTTTAAACTTGTAGAAAATGTAACGAAATTTGATCAAATATCTTTATTCACAAAATGCCGATTTGTGTCCAAAAGAAATATAAATACACTTATCAAGACAAATTGAGAAGGTACTTTGTTCGAACATAAAAAACAACCTTATCTTAATATTGTAACAGCTGGAGCTCAAAATGAAGAGATTATAAACAATAAATTGCTTGAACGATGTAATATCAAAATCCAAGCTGAGCTCGATTTTATTAAATGCTCTCAAAACATAAATAACTGCCATTAATTGAATTTTCAAGCAGTCTCGAGTTATAGACTTTAGCGTTTATGGATATTATTATTTTTCATTGTTTTGTCTGTATTGATATAGATTAGAAATAATTCAAACTGTATACCAACCGAAAAGTAAAAAGTCTATACACATGTATTATAATACTTTTACAGTCTACATATCTCAAATACGAATATGTCATGTAAGAGAAATATATTATAACAGTTTGACTGTTACAATAAATAATGATAAAATATTTCGTAAAATTTTAACATAGATTACTCTGTACTTACCTCAGTCCTAACAGAATTTTGAAACACTAAGAGGTATTAGTTTACTTTATTTTGTGGGACGTAGGCTGATTCAATCAACATTCAATATAAATACAATTGTTACACGGAACTGAGGCCTTTAGTTTTCACATGAATGACCAAACAAGCCGTTTCACTTTCGTGAACAAGAAAATGGGATTCTGAAACCCACGTAATGACCTCTGTTTGACACAAAGCTTTCACTTTGTAGTGACAAGTAAACTCAATAGACATTGTTTAATTTCTTTTTCTTAATGACGGCACAGTCACGTCACCTTATCAAATAATTTAAAATGCGCTGTGCCTATATTATTTACTTTGAGCATCCGGAAATGCATTGCTTTATAAATTTATTAACTCTCATTATCTAACATAACTTATACGAAATTTATACGAATACTAAAATAGTGGAAATCGTGTATCGGTTCATTCAATGAATTTATACAAGAACGATTGTGGCCGATAGATGATAAAAAAGTGTTTTTTACCTTTTTTGTCTTTGTGTACAGGCTGGATTGAGGAAGAACTCCATGGATTTTGTCATGGTTACCACCAGCAGGTTAAGCGTGTAAAAGTGTTATAGTCGACTTGAGGTGATTGATAAAATCGACATGAACGTAAAGCCGCGTGAAAAAGCTAGTTAAAACATAAAGAAATATACCAAGGATACCAGTTATTTTAACATAATATTACTATGTTATTAAACTTTAAATACAACTTAAGTTTTAGTTAATGCTAATGAATGTGGGATGTTCTAAGCCGATTAAATTAAATTAATCAACGATTATGTTTACAAAGTTGACTGAGGTGAGCTGCGGTTTGGATGATGAGATGTAGCGTGTGGTAGAGAAATGTGATATTATTATTTACCTTAATTATGTTCATTTGTCAAATACCCGTCTTACTAAATAATCATACCTGAGAGCTGCTCAAATAACTTTACAAGTATGTCACGTGAGTAAAATATTTTTATATTAATTTTATAAATGTTATGTCATAGTAGAAACCCAAATAATCATATTTTAAGAAATCTGTAAACAAACACTAAAACAGTGAATTTGTACCATGCTCTAAGAAGCTTAAAACTAGTCCTTCATTTATTACAATAGTCCTGATACGAACTGTGAAATATAAAATTAATGTATTAAGTATAAATATCTGTTCAGTGTTCATGAGAAACGTTACTTGAATACACACTGTTACCATTACTATCTAAGTGCAGTCTCTAGAAATCCATATTTTACCAATGGTGACTTTAGTTAAAATAAAAACTCAATACTACTGAAGATTTTAACCGCTATTTTTGTTTAATTTTCACTTTTTGCATTATAGAAAACAAAATAAATGTCACAACAATCAAGTCGTCAAAAAACCATCAACGATACAATAAATCAAGATTAAAACCGCCGTTTAAAATTAATTATAAAGCAACAATTAAATAGCTCACACACGTAAATCCATTGATTCGTTGAAACAGCGACTACCCACAAAATGTTTTACAATTCAGTGTGGCCGCCGAGATAAGCCCAATATTGCGTTAAACAAAATAAAACGAATTTTCACTTTTACATAGCAATCGTTTATTTAAATGGCGGGCCCGTGTCGCACATATTAATGTTTTGACAAAATGTCGCCTGCCAAAGTTACTTACTGGACTTATAACGTGGTGTTACCCGCTTGGAGTCATACGAAGTACATAAAATGTTAATTACTTTGCATAACAGAATTAGTTGATTAAATATGGAAAGTTATCTTTAATAACATAACATAACATAAACTTTTAATTCACAGAATTCATTATTGTTTCGAAATTTTTTTTTCGTAATTACCTAAATATAAATGCATTGGCTTATACTTTCTTTGAAATACGGCGTATGAATGGGATGTTTTCGACTTCTTAATAAAGCCGTTCTCTAAAATAGTTGATACAAAAATTACTGAACGCATGTGTGACAACCGTAGCTTCGAATATAGTATTAAAATATACTTTGTAAATACATTCAATACTCAATTTTGATTTAAAGCTCTGTTTTCAATTTATCTACTACGTGCTTCCTTCATGCACGTGTCCAATATTTCATACGCTTTATTTTTTAAGTGATGGTAAGTAACCTAACGGATTAAAAGTTTCATAAGTGCGAGCATATGTAGTGGAATAATTTTTAACTAATAACGTGAAAAGTTTTAATAAATATATTTAACTTGAAACAGTCAATAACCGAATATTTTAAGCGTACATTTAAATTTCCTTTAAAAATGATTACGCCAAAAATCCTGGCCACGGCGGCCGGAAGCGGTAATAAACTCAAAAAATTAGACCACGATAGGAATCTATTAAATTCCAACGATTAAAAGTCTGGTTACAAATCGATCGGGGACGGTTGCACCGATGCGGTAATCTGGGCTTAACCGTCATCAAATTACTCTTGTTACCGGCGGTAATGAATGGGGCGACCGCCGATAGCGCTCAGTCAGCGCTTCTTGATACTTGCCCGTGTCTGAGATTAATAATTATGCATTTTAATGAGAGTTTTCATTTTCTCGAACTAGGATTTACTTCATTGGTTCTATATATGTCGAAATGTGTTTTTTAATACGAACCACCAGCACGACATTGCAAGAAATTGGCGACTTTATCAAAAAATGTATTAATAATTGTATTAATAATTATCCAAGGAAATGGATTGACAATCATCTTGAAAAAATTTAAATGACAGCGTGAATAGCATAGAAACTTTTTATGTTGTTTAGAATTAAGCGATAATGAGCAGAATACTATATTGTCTTATATAGACAATTTTAAATAAACATTTTAATAATATAAACTTATAGTATCGTATGAAAATCAATTTTGAATAAACATAATCCGATTAGAAAAGGTCTCGAAATTACAAGGGACACGGTACGATTCAAATGGTTCAAGTTCAATTTACATTAAACACACCGTTAACGATACACTTGTAGGGGCTATACGGGTATCCGGGTACCGGGCGGCCGGGTATCCGACGTCAAAGCGAAATAATCCCTCTTGCGGACAGGTTAATCCGGGAATGTTGTACAAAAATTTGTTCAGACTTTTCTTGTGCTGTTTGTTTCACTGTGTTTTAGGAAAAAGAATTTGTTGAAATAATTTAAAAAACAACTACATATCTCTAAAATGAATGTGTTGAGAGCGTCTCTGCTTATATCTAAACTAGGTAACAGATTTTAATACAGTTTACTTGTTTTTGATTTTAATAAATGACACTCGTAGAGGTAAGAAGCGCGTATAAATTAAAACATTAATTATTTTATAACTTAAATAATATTGTATATATTATAAATACATAGGTAGCTGAGTAACATTTTGTATCCTGATAAACGAGTGACTAAGAATACCGCCCTAGGGGTGTGTACTTATGTATAAACTATTTGCTACAACTCAGACATTATTAAAAAGCCACAATCTCAGCTCGCGACTTGCAATGTAATAACGTAAGTTAAGTTATGAGTTGCACTGAACTTCTCGCGTAAAGTGGTGGCAGAGTAAAAGTCTCTTTACAGAATTGATCGAATGAAGAGGTTAAAAATATCAACTTGTTTTAAAAGATAACATACCTACTACCAGACGGGGCTACGCCATAACACGATTTTTTATTCACAGTTGCTACAATAATGTAGTGTTAAGCTTTATAAAATTAGTTTCTTGATGTTCTGATTGCAAATTAATATTAGAATGGTGTTTCAATATATTAAAAAAGTATTTTATTGCAATACTAGCCGTGCCTCGCGGTTTCACTCGTGTTGCAATGTTTTTATATATTATGGTCTTTTAGTAAGGATTCTATTTTTTTTAAAATATAGCGTATAGTCTTCCTTGATAAATTTACTATCCAATACTGAAACAATTTTGAAAATCGGACCAGCCATTCCTAAGATTAGCACGTTCAAAGAAACAAACAAACTCTTCAGCTTTATAATATTAGTATAGATGTCACTCCTGCATAAATGTTAGTTAATATTATTCTAATAGAGATATTTTTATGATACTTTAATCCTTTAGTTAAACGTAACTTCACCGTTTAGGAATCTTTATTCGTCGTTTTTTTTTTAAATATTCACTTCATCGACTGTTGTATGAAAAACCTAATTACTTGTTGGCAAATAATATTTCAGTATTCCCTTCAACAAGAAAATAGATATATTCCCATTGTAAACCGTTTCGTATGGCTGTTAGAAACGTACATAATGTAAGATGTCAGAGAAATGTTCATGATTTACATTAAATCTACGCTAAGTTTCTCCCTGTCTTTTACCCTGATCTAGAGCTCTATTATATCTAAACGTGCAGTATTACTATACAATTACAGCGCGTCGCCCGCAGATGGCGCTGCTCACTCCGAGCCGCTGATGTTAAGTGGATTTATTCTGTGGAAATCACATTAAACTGAATATAAATACAAATTTTCATATATTAAATGTTGTCAAAACTAGGTTTACCTATTCGTGGGATATGCGGAATACACGAGTACTTAAGATATTTTTGTAAAATAAATTCCTTGTTAATTTCTTTCCACTTTATCACAAAATTTATTTCTACTTCCTTTAAGAAATTATTGAAAACGAAAACATTTTAATTTATTTGGGTATCACTTGAGAGAATATAAATAATTTTGAATTCATAAAATCTGTTCATATAAAAAAGACGCATAGAGTATCACTGCAACTAACTTTTATTAGAATCCTAAATAGCCACAGATTGCAGAAAACGATGCAAAAAGCGGCAAATCGGTTACAGATCTACGGATCCGACGCTTAAATGTGATTGTCGCAAATTGGTTTTTCGATTATTACCATTAGTTCACGCATTGCCATACGAGTACAGATTATATATGAATAGCTTTTATTTTAAAAGATTTAGAACTGTTTTAAGAAGACATGATATAAAATTTTAAGAATTTTTTTGTTTACACATGATAACTTAAAGTGTTTCAATTTAATAAGAACTTCTAAAAATATTAGATGTTTTTAAATTAGATACTTTTAATCTTAAATCAAGTGATTTAAAAGCATGTTTTATTTCCTAAATTCATCGAGAGATATGCAGGATATCTTTTTATATATAACACATATGTTAAACTGCCTGACAGAATCATGATTTATAAAGTTAACGTTTAACACTTTTATTTGACTTTCCTTAAAGACCAAGAGCTTCTAAATCTACCTTTAATTACGTTATTAAATATTACTACTTAATAATGTATCCTTATTTAATAAGCCGACTCACACTTGACCGTTCTAATCTGCGGTGGAACTGACAAGGTGACGAGGTGACGAGGTGGCTGGCGCGGCAGAGGCGGTAATTTAAAACAAAAGCTGGCTAATCGTTGGCTAACCGCGCAGATACGGCACGCTCGCTTTAACTCCGCTACGGGACTTAGTGCCCGCTAATCGTAATTAAACAGCCGTTAACAATGTTATTTTTGACCTTTTATCATCCTATGCAACTCGGCCCGTTTATCATGTTTGAAGAAACATTTTCTTTATATAATATGTATGTGGGATGAAGCAAGATTCGAAATTTGAAGATTTTCAATACGTATCATTTAATTTATCAGATCACATTGACAAAACATCTGACCAATCGTGCTATTTTTACCAACTAACAGATTATGCTAAATTTGTGACAGACAATAAAACTAATGCACATATATGACATCATAGATTATGATGTTTTGATGATCATAGATTATGTAATGCGTAATCGGTTTATTTATTTTTATTTTGAGTTTTCGGAAATTAATTAACTAAAATGAAAATGTACGGAATACCAAAATATTTTTGAGATGCTGACGAGAGATTTGAGAATTTTATAATATAATGTTTTAAAGTAGAGTAGCACCTGAAATAGACGAAACTGCAGGAAAGTATGTGGAAATGTAAATATAGTATATAGAAGGAAAGCGAATATAAACCCCAAATTAATCATTTTAATTTAACTGAGACGTGTTTACCATTGGAAACTCATCAATCACTTTGTACAAACACGATTGTAAAAAAGACAAATTACTCATGAATATAATGTGCGGTTTGTTTGTTTTTATAATATTAATGGAACAAGTATTTTTACTTATAAAACTTTTTTGTTTGAACAATTACGTGGACAAATATATTTCAAGAAAATGCTAGATATAAATTAAATTTAATCATTAAGCCAAAATTAAATAATATGATTTTCTCAACAACAGTTTTGAGAAAATTTATGAGAACGAATTTCCGACTTAAACACGTATATATTTCATTAAATTTTACAGTTAGATTTGGGTAGATCATTGTTACGTAACCATTTCCTATTAAGTATTTCAAATTCTCATTTTCGACATACATTATTCTCTGTTGCTTGCAAATCGTTTCACCATTATTGTCAAGAAAAGTGGAAAAGAAAAGGTTGAGAATGATACGATGAATTACAGTAAATAAATTCTGTGTGTTATTATGATGCCTTTGACGGATCGTGTCGCGTGCAGAGCGCCAGTAGAGGAGTAGAAAACGATAAAGGAAAGGAGTGATTGATAGCGGCCGATCCCTGTTCTCCCTCGGACCACGGACGGCGCGTAATTCAGGAATCGAACCCGTGTACTTAATAGATGGCCGCTCGCGTTTCATCGTCTCGTCTCATTTATTTTGTTGGGATATAACCGCTCCGGCCCAACAAAGTACTTTCAGCTCGAAACGATAACGTACTTCGATTCATCGATGGAGTACGCATATTAAATAGTTCAATTGCTTTTTATATACGTAAATCTGAGAAAATGTGGAATTTGATTTGAAATATTAAGTTATTTATTAGAGTAATAAAAAATTACTTAAAAGCTTTGGAAGCTTTCTTATGATAACAGTAATTAGTAGATACCGTTTTATTAATTACTGATTTTCTTCGATTCTTTAGCTATTGATAAATTTTATGTAGTAAGTGTATTAAAAATATTTAATATAAATTTTCTCATTTTAATGTCCTAAAAATCGAATGAACCTTAAAAGATATAAAATACATACATGTCAAGCAAATAAAACTTTCAAAATTCATTAGTGAAAACGGCCCTTAGTACAAACGCACAGTGTCGTCGTGCTCTGCGCGTTAACGTATGTGCCAATTTCGGCCGCACTAAATCAGCAATGGACGCCCGTCCGAATAAATTGCCCGTAAATTTTGTTATAATCTCGTCGTAATGGTGCAAATTCAGTTTGCTTTCAGTGACTATGTGCTTGAAAGCGATATGTAACTTGGTATATTTTTAATGCATCTGTTATAGATTAAATATACATGTATGTAACGTATAGACACAAATACCCAGAACCTTTAATGAACTTCATGGGCAGAAGTAATAAAGACAATACTACATACAGTTAGAGATCGCTCAGATCTCGAAAGCGTGATTCATTTAGTTAGTTTTCGTATGTAGATTAATGAAATAAATTGATATACACTTCATCCTTCTGAAATTGTCCTTATAAAATCTGACTAAGCTAATTCTCACATTCTTCCGCATAAAATATTCTTAACAATAGATTCTGAGTTTCGGCTTCACGTATAAATATACATATAGTACTTTCCTATAGGAAATAGCATTTTCAATACCCTAATTATGATTAATATATTATTTGTAATTCTATTATTACTTTGATAAATTATCCCATGTTTATAAATGTTTAATTATTATCTCCTGCAATTCTAAGAGCGTTTCCGTAAATTTTAGAAGAGAAATATCAGAAACTGTATCCGTAAAATCGTTGAACACATTCCACTACCACTAAGTGCTGCGTGGCTAACATCTTAATGCCTGCGTAGTGATGTAATGATATCGATGTTTGCGCTGAAATATTGATTGATTTTTTAAAAGAGTCGGTGACAGATGAGCATTATAGGAGTCTATGAGCAAACCTAAAAACATTATTAACTATGTAATGATACGCCACGCTATTTCATATTCAAGTATGACACTGAAACGAATGTTACTGCACTTTACGACATTGTCATTAATTAGCAACTGTTTCATAAACACTAAAAGAAATTAGTATGAAAATCTAAAAAGTTATATTCGTAAAACATTTTTATTACATATTAGGTAATAATATTTTAACTGACTACTTAACGCTATGAATGAACCACAAACCATAGTAAATAATGTTCTATGTGCCGTAACAGTAGTTTTTAAAACGGTTATCGACAACCAGCAGGACATCACTAGCAAGGTGCACAGCTGGTGGTTGCGATCAATTAGTCGATAAGCGTTGTGCGAAGAGGCGATGTGTTCGGAATGCATATCGCTCGCATGGCTGCCTTCAGCTTTCGGATAGCGCCTGGATTTAAACGTAATAGCTCGCTTTGTCTCGCTTCCTTGTCGGCAACTTTTGCTTTAAATCTTAAATTTATGTCTAGACTAAGGCCGTATTAGAATACGCGCCTTAGCTTGGGTCTAATCTCAAGACTTGTCAAAATACATTATTATATAAAGTTTTGATATTTTGACGATGTCAAATTATAAATTATTACTCGAGTCTCGTTTTCAAATATGGGCCAAAGACTTTTACTTCCATGGAGTAAACATCTTAGCTAATACAAAAGCCAAAACTTTTGATCTTGCAAAGTTTAGTATAGATTTTGACAAGAAAATAAATAACAATGGAAGTTTTACTTTTAATATTCTTTCTATGGTGCTTAGATATTTAAGGCTTCACTCAGAGGCGATGAGAGGAAAATTTTGTTTCTTGTTTATCAAAAAATTGAACCAATAGCAAATGTTTTCAAACGTATTGGTTAAATGAATTCTGGGATTATTCTATCGATTGATAATCTCCTTCACGCTAAAGAACACACGTACGATATAAAAAAACTCCGAAGATACGGGATTAGCTGCGAACACTTGCGGGATTACTGGGATTAGAGAGCTATCTCGACATTCCTACTCACTTTTATATCCCTAAAAGAAGAAATAAAACTCATCTTTAAAAACGTAGAGGGCTGTTGGAAATTTATTCATGGTGACGTAAATTTAAGGGATTATTAGAACGAGAATTTAATGGAATTGCAATTATTTTTCGCTATAATCTCGGAAGGAAATTAGGTTGGGCGTTTTCCGATCTCGGACGTAATTACGGTAGACTTTTTCATTTAATCATTTTTGATGAATGACGTCGTACCTATATACGCGTAGATAATAAATGTTGCATTAAGTAGGTAGATAGTAAAGTTTAAAGCTTATAAGGTTGGACTCATTTAAGCCTTTTTGTGGGTTAGATACCTAATGTAAAACAAATAGAAAGCCATAGACATGTAAAACGTTATATCGACATCATATAATATTAATATGGTACATCACTAAATTGCTTTCCGCATTAACGATTAAATCCACCAATATCATCTGATTTATACAAATTTGAATATCCGCAATGCTAGGAACATGATAACGAAAAAACAGTTTTTATGAATGAAGATAAAGGGAGGCTTAGACGGATAGAGTCGTAAAGTTATTGGAGTGAATACGAATACGCGATTATACGGAGCATTCCGAGATAACAGCGATATCCGCTTTTGATGTTACAATCGTTATATTTTGATGGTTTAAAGTTGTTTCTTATTACGTCTGGAATTTCAATAGTATTACAAAGAAAATGCCAGATAAAGTACAACGTAAATACTTTGGCATGAAAATCAATTAATAGATACCTGTCTGGTAGTTATACCTTACACTATTGTTAATCGACTTTTTACATAAATATAAATTCTATTTGTACATTAATATATGCACTGGTCCAGTTAATGTAGCCGTTGATATATTAAGGGACCTAAAACATTTCCAGCTACATCGTAACACTAGGTCAATTTGAATTAAAAATTTATATACTTATTACTGTCATCCGAATTGTATTTACAAAAATGTATATTCTGTATAACGAATAAAATTAATCTAGAAGATTTGGTTACATAGATAATTAGTTACAAATGGTAGATGTTATGTCGTATTCGATATAAGGTTAAAAGATAAATTTTCTTGTTTGGTGCACTTTTAATTCAAGTGTCTGTTCCCTCACCCAGGGTCTTTGTAAATATTTACTTAGGTTTTGATTTATGACCGTCATCGCTCATAGCACAAACCGCTTGCAATAGCGTTGTTGCACTAAATAACGCCTGATGAAATTCTTCAAGCAATTCTGAAAGACTGAGTCTTAGTTTAAAAGAGTTTATAGACCGCTTTGTTTTAACAAAACAGACATATATAACGTTTTAATTGAATTGTTAATTTCATTCAATATATTATTTTTCAATAATGTTATATGTTTCAGTTAATAACAGTTATGACGGAAAATAATATTTCATTTTATATAAAATGAATGAAGATATATGAAAAAAATAATAGAAAATAAAAGGAAATAAATAGAATTATTACTAACAGAACAAATAACAAACATACAAATATTGATTTTTATGTGGCTATAACTTTCGCACAAGTGCAAATAATAACTTGCCAAGCTCTTGCCGGATAAGATTGGCAAAAAATTCGAAAAAAATAATATTGTTGTTTTAAATAAAGCATTTTGAATTGTATTTTGATTATAACAACGCATATATAATAACGTATAACTAAGATAATTACAATCTTATTAACAAGATATCATTTTCTTTACTTAAAGTCGTTTTAAAATTAAGTATACAAGTAAAATAGGGAGAATTTAGAATTTCCGATAAAAATTTATTGAAAAATTAGTAGTCATATCACAAAACGCGAGATAGTCCAACCATCAGTCTTGCGACATTTTCGCTGGCAAAAGTCACATACATTTATAAGGAAACTACAAAAACACAAAGCGAGGAAAATAGAGGGCTGTTGATAATGATCCTAACGTAAATGTCACTCAGAGGGATGAGGGTTCCGCGTCAGGAAGTCTTGCTGTAGATTGGTTTACAAATTGAGCGAAAATATTTCGACTAGAAATGTCTTAGCGACATTATTACTTGTTGCGGAAGCTGTCGAAAATAACTTCGTAGTTCATTTATTTTATAGATTTTGTCTAGCTAACGCATTATGTTCTATTATAGACTTATTCTCTTTTTAGAATATTTTATGGTTCTATGATATGCGGTTTTTACCTTTAGGCTTCTCGTGTTAAAAATCTAAGGGTATTAGAAAAAATTGTTTTCGTTGGACGGGGCAAAGAAATCTGATCATATATTTTATTCTAAAATAATACGACTAGTGTCTTACAAATACTAGAATGTATCTGCCTCGTGATAGATTCATCTATTATTATATTATAAATAGACCGTGACTAGATTATAGATATTATCTCACACGCACTCTGCCCTGAGTATTATAGTTCGATAATTATCTTGAACAATGTGTAAAAAGTATGGATAACATTTTAAGGTTTGTATGTAGCAAGAAACATTTTTTCTATACCAGACAACAACAATCGAATTTAATTTTATATTATTTATTCTATAGATATTATTGATCTATATACGACTCAGGGTTGTCATTTATTCAATGATGCACTCTCGTTATATGTATTTTTATCTCGAGTGTGTATATTAGATAATTCACAGACCGAAGCGGTAACGCGTTCTGCTAAATTTCTATCCAGTTATGGAACGTGTACGTTAAAAATCATTACGTAAATACGTAATGACTTTTAATTGCAAATAATAATCTATATTTACGTATAACTACTACTACTACTAGCTATTAACTAATTATTTTTCCAAAATAATAGCTTTTTCCTAATAACAATTAATGTATATAAGGTAAGTAGGTACTTATAACAAAAACAATTTTTTATTTTTTTGTCTGCCCGCGAAAACACTTAACTGAATTTAAAGGGATTTTTACTGGCAAACAGCTAATGTTATAAGGACTTATATTTTATAATCATTGACCCACAAAGTCCGAAAGAAACCGTAGGTTACCGCTAATAAAAAAGAGAGTTTAGATATGTACCCTGTTCCATACCTACATAAATAGGTTCAATTCGATACAACCATAAGACGTAGATTATAAGTGATGGCGAAGATTTAATATTGGCGATTAATTTATTAATAAAACCATACTATAAATGTATCGAACCCTCGAAATGCGTAGTCAATTTGTATAATGAAATTAACGACTCTGCTAATCAGTATATTTATGTGATTACGTAGCATTGTATTTCAATAAAGCCGCATTTCATTACTAATTACAATAATGTGGTAACATTGAATCGGAATTGTGTTAACGAAATCAAATAAATCAGTATTGTTTTGACAAGAGAATTCAAATAGTTTGGACATGCGGAATATAACGTTTGTTGCATATATTTTGATGCTGGGTCGGCAGTTTCAATTGTAATTTGTTTTACAAAAATAATTTTAGTCTACAGCTTTAAAATCGACGTGATTTGTAATATTTTCATAAATCGCCGTTAGTTAAATTGTAGTTATAATACATTTTATAAATTTTTCTTTTCGTCGAATTCGTAATATGTCTACAGTGTATATGTAGACAAACATATATTTCAAATTTTTTATTTTAAAATTATATGTTTAATACAAATTACACACACTAGTTCCTAGAAAAAACATATATTAGTGCACTTACTTAAGTTCTCGCTGTTTCTTTTACAAAATAAAAACATGTCATTTAAAATATTAATATAACATATGTAGACCAAATCGGCAAAGTCTATCTCACATCAGAAAAGGTGACCTAAACAGACGTAGTCGGATGTAAAAGTTAGCAAATGGAAGAATACAAGCGGAAGGAACGAATAGTTGGCGGTGTTGTCGACTCGAAATAGCGCCACTGTAATGGTGCTGCGGGGGCGCAACGAACAAGCTTAAGCGTTTTAAATGAACGCCAACAAACTGCTCACAATAACAATATAACATACTTATTAGATACATCAAATTCTTATCCTCACCTTACTCTATGCTACCTGTAATATTGTAGTACAAAGGAATCATTAGAAGAATATATTTATAATTCATTTTCTGTATAAATACTTATAAAATTAAATTACATAAAATTTAAATTTGCTTGCGAAAATTCTTAGAAATAAAGCGTCAAGCCGCGTTTGAAGAAAGTGGGTGCTCCCACTATAATTGGATCGATCCATATCCAGTGTTGTAGTGTTGATCCCGCGTTACGTCTAATTATGATGTTATTATAAGAAATAGTGCTATAATACAATTTGTTTTGTGTTTATGTTTCATTAAAGTAGTATTAAAATTTCGTAATAAAAAGAAATATGCCAGCGCATCATAGCTTAAGGTATTGTTTTATAGCCGAGACGATAGCAACCATTAAGCTAGGCAGTCGAATGTCTGTTTTAAAAATAATTATGTCTATTCTGTAACTGACATTGTTATGCTTTAATTATTAAAACTGTCAAAGTAATAGAACCGCCATCGGCCCTGCCTTAGACCGGTCAATAAACAGGAAATAGCTGGGAAGTAGATGGAAATAAGAGCTAAAACGTTACGAAGACAGATTTGTTTTATTCACATTTAGGATACGTTCAGCTCAGTATATAAACAGAGAATTGTTGAATACTCCGAGCGTAAAGCCTTCGGAATTGGTTGAAAGTGTTTCCGAATTTTCTCGAGTTACGCCATTAAGGAAATCGATTTTAAATGTTTGCAGATTAGAATCGTTTACTTCTAAGGTGTTCGGAATACCCGTGTGTGTTTTTAATAAGATGAATTGATTGGATATGCTACAAGATAGATTTCTACTGGAAAAAATGTAATCAACCTCCTAGCAATGTGTTATAAAGTTAGTATATTGTTAAAATCTCGACCGTTTTATAATAAATAAAGAGAGTTGAGAAAAAATATTTTCAACTATCTTCAAAACACTGGACAAAACAAACAAAAAAGTAGTGTTAGAATTCTATTAAAACTAAAACTATTTCTGATTCTTTACGGAAGCCGTAACCTTCTTCACATAAGAGGAATTAAGTATTCATTAATATTTAAGTATCTAAAGCGTTTTTGTCGTAATACTTTATTAATCTATAACGAAGTTATATAGTCTGTGCTGGAACTCAAACTTGAATGGAATGCGTTTCATAAACGTTTCGTGTTTAATCTGTGTTCAGTACTCGGATGCGGTATTAGTTCAGTTCAGGACGTCTAATATTAAGATCTGGGAGCGAAATGTAACGTCGAGTTCGAAACAATTGCAACTAGTACAGCAATAATATCGCTTCATATATTTACATTAATATATTTACAGGTGTCCTTTTGTAGATATAAGGTTTTGTTAATATTTAAGATATGAATCTAACAAGAGATCGCTCCTAAGCGACATTGCCAAATTTTTCGCAAAATCCGTTACGCTGATTTGACTGTTTCTATCCCGTTTTCACATAAATCATTCTTGAGTTCTTACAAGTCAAAGCCTTATATATGTTTCAAATAAAAACAGCGTTATTAAACCTATGGCTTAAAATAACTACCAACTATTTTGCGCACCTGAAGGATACGTAATTGATCCTGAACTCTTAAGCAGCTATGTTAATGGAATCGCAGTAAACAATTTACTTTGTAACACGAAATTTAACGGCGGGTGTTGCAGTAATTGCGTGAATCCACCTCAGCTATTACCCTCAACCGTAACGGCCAATGTGGAAGCAATTACTTTTATATGAGACATTAAAGAAATTGCGAATAGCTCGGGATCTCACGAGGTCATTATTTTGTATAAGATCTTGAGGTATGTATCGTGTTAAATAATATTCAATTATTACATTCAGCTGCTTTGATGTACTGAAAGATCATCTTTAAAAATCGATTGGTTGTGTACGATTCCCGCTTGAGCAAGCTAGCATTTTTATATTAAATTTTCTAATTTCTAATTATATGTTATTGGTATGTGTCGAATACTTTCGACTATTAGTACTCGCGCTCATAGAAATAAAACTTTTCAAGTAGTCTTTAAACTTCAGAAAATTCGAAGTAAAAATAAATTGGTCGACAGCATATTATAGAATATTAATGATTTTGTGTGAACTACCTGCTACCATAACAGGTCGGATGTTTATAGGTAAAATAATAAATATATATATATATATGCACTAATTAAAAAAAAGTTCATAACAAAAAGTTTTTGAAAGTGTCCTTCATCATTTTACCTAAAATTTAAATAAAGCCGCATTTTTATATTTGCTTTCATAACATTTTGTTGTCAAATCAGTTTTTTGAATAA
Organism: Hebomoia glaucippe; assembly: GCA_025727935.1. Lineage (NCBI taxonomy): Eukaryota > Metazoa > Arthropoda > Insecta > Lepidoptera > Pieridae > Hebomoia > Hebomoia glaucippe. The sequence continues at coordinate 11,537,536 of JAOSYY010000012.1, read as the reverse complement.
ATATCTAATGAGATTGAATTTTCAACATAATGTTACAGAGATTAAAAAGCGTGAAATTACATAAAATATTCAGTACTTTATATAACGGTTGAGTCCACTGGGAGTTTAATTTACAAGATTTCGAAACCTCCACGGATTTCTGCCGTTACGTCTTTGAATAGCCGTGTATAGGGGAAAATTATTTTTATTTCCTTTATAATATTTTTGGCCAACGTGGTTTGTTGTATGGTACAAAATATGCAAATTAGGAAACAAATTTTCGGCGAAATTATTTATGACCATGTGTTATGCGTAAAAATCTCATATAAACATTATTTGTTTCAGGTATATTATGAACTCAAACAGCAAGAGTTTTGTACGCTCAAACAAAAATCGTACGTAACGTTACCATACAAATGTGTATTAATTTTGATCGAAATCTATCTGCCTATTGCAATCTTAATAATATAATGATTTTTTATTTTTTTTCGGTAGCTTGGGCCAAGCTCCGCTTGGTGGTTTTCCAGATTAGGTTTTTTATACTATTTTTATTTTTGTATTTTACTTTTATATCTATTTTATAAAAAAACCTAGTTGAGAAAATAAATATATGAGTGACATAATAATGATTTTCATAAAAACAATATTAAATAGCTGATTACTGTCTCAGTTTTTAAACTTTATACAAATGTTCTAATTTCTTAAAATTTCAACCGGTAAACTTCGAAGTATTAAAAGGGTCGGAAGAATTTGAGAAAATTATGTTTACATTTTGTCCTAGTCACGAATCACCGTTCAAGATCATAAAGTGCTGAAATGTTGTTTTTGACTTTAGTCTATGAATTCCAAAGCTCAAAAAAGTATAGGCATCGCTTTATGTTTATTAATACCTTACGTATATCAATTTATTTTAAATTTATTATAAAAATAAGTAGCAATCAATTTAGAACTTCATGAAGCGTCAACAAAATTATAACTAATATTATTTCGTGTTATCATTCAGATCCCTTTGTATTTATCCGTTCTGCTCAGCTCCGAGCACCGACTGTCCGTAACTTATTGTTTTGAGTCAATGGATTTTCTGTTTATCTAAATTGAATCTTACAATTTGAGATATGATTTATATATTTCGATTTCAAGCTTTGAAATTTTCAGATGTAAGCGATGTTTAATAAATATTTGCTTCCTTTTAAGATTTTGAATTTAAATTTTAACTGTCTTTAAACCTATGTTACGTCATTAATACGATTGTATTGGTTTCACTATTAACTAAAATGTCTTATAATATTGTGAGTCTATTTTGTTCCACCGAAATAGAAGATATTGTTTTATAGAAGTTAATTTTTGACAATATATATTTTTTAAATCTTGAAATTGACCTGATAATAGGGCTAAAATCTTAAGCATTTTTTAATCGAGTTACGTATTTAGGTATTTGATGATTTTTTTTTATTTTTATTCAATAGGAAGGCAAACGAGCATACAGGTCACTTATATTATGCGATCCCTGTCCCAGATATGGACACCTCCTAACTCAGTAGATCTCTGAAGACGCGTTGCAAATCATAAACCCTTAGCCATATTACATTTTTTGACGTTGTGATGTTTTGACGCCGACCTTATTTATTTTTATTTCGAGTATTCGAAAATTCATAGACTGAAATCGAAACGTGCATAGCACTTCACGACTTTTCCATCGATGAATGGTTTGTCATCCGAGGTTTACTCAAAATTGTTAATATTTTTATATAATTTTTTGTTGTATATAATATACAGCTTGGAACAAATCTTAGCCATCGCCCATAGGCATTTGCACCCCAAGAGGCAAACTTTTACCAGTTGAGTTACTTATTCTTAAAGTTTAAATTGAGATGCTTTATATCACATCTATACAGAGATCTAATGATACAAAACTTTTGAGCTCGAATTAGTCGTAAACTCAAAAGTTTTCAAAACCGTCCGCATCAGTTAAGTTCAAGTTTATTAAATAATACTCAACATTGAGCGGGCTATTTCTAGCATTGACGAACATTTTGATGACAAATTATTAGTTTTGGACTTTCGGAAATACTGCTGAGTTAATTCTAATTCTTACGCTAATGCGGATTTAGAGAAAGCTTTTAATCCCTCTATATATTTCATACAAACTATATTGAGAGACGTGACTGTAGTGAAACCTTTTTGATTTACAGGTAAGGTACATTGATAAAAATGATGAAATTTCTTAAAATTGTGAATTATTAAAAGGATAGTATTCAACAAGTTTCTTCTGTTTTAATTTTTGATACCATTAAAAATCATTCGGTCTAGGATCTACTATAAAGAATCTAGAAATCATAAACAAAAAATAATTTCGTGTATAACACGATAACGAGACCCAAATTAGGGGACAAATATTAAAATAGCTAACATACAAATCTGAGACTTTCGTATTTTCGAAATCTCAGTGTAATTTTTACTTCTAAAGTATGTATTGTAATAGTCCATCTAAGGGAAGCTAAGTAGTACCTTTCGGGTGAAAAGCAATTTTCTAAAACTTCGTACTTATTAATTTGAGAAGAAGTAAATTCGACGAGTTTAAAATCTCTGTATCATCGCGAGTGCCTCTCCTGGCGTCGCCATCGGAGACCTATTAATCAAATACTGTAGTGATTAATTAGAAAATTAGTAATTAGTCGAGAGTCGCAGATTCTGTTTTACTTAGATGTAAGTGAATGTTGATGTGGCTTTTGTCATTTTTTTGTCATTTTTTGATATTAGATATTCATTAGTTTTATTCTTAAGAGCATATGAAAATCCATCATTAATTTATTCAAACTCGAAGACTGGCTTTTATTTCTATGAATGTTTGTTGAAAGAAGGACTTACAATCGTTACTTGATTTTATTAAATTCACTTGTGATAACAATATAATCAAAAGAAAGAAATTGATTTATTGTTCTTACTAAATTTTCTCGGGGTTTTCTCGCTTTCATGTCAAGTTTGTCAACCACGTCTTCTTGTCGATAATGTTACATATGGAAAATGTCATTAAATGATTTTTTGTAAAACACACGGTTGCTACTATATATAGAAGAGAAAATATATTTATATCTCGATAACTTTTTCCTAATATCAGATGTTATTGAAACAAATAAGTACTATATGCTTCGCGGCACGTTCCATCCACTCGGAAACCCGTGACAAAATGATATTCACAATTTTGCAGATTAGCGTGTACATATAGACAAAAAATTAAAAATACTCTTTCTGTTCTACTGCTTTTCTTTAATCGCTAAAACAGACACGGTTTCTACTGATTTATTATATGTATAGATTTTGTATACTATATCCGTACTAGCATTTTTTTGCAAAGGACTAAATTTTCTCTCGCGTGCATAAACCATCTATTGGCAATAAGGGTGTAGCAAGTTGTCGCCTTGTGTACTTGTTGGTGTGTCGAGTGGATGTGTAACGGGGCCGAGGGTCAAACTAGACGCGCTCTAAGATCACTCGAACTTTTATTGGACTTGTTTTGATATTTCCTTTTCAACAATAATGGTCGAGTGAAGAAATAAAAATACTAATCTACGATTTCGCACATATAACCAGTTTAATTGCGTAATAATTATGTAATATAATGTATTAGTTTTCAGTAAACACTGTAGAAACGTTACGTTTTAATATTTCACAAACAGCAGACTCTGTGATAAATATCGTGTTTTAACGATGATCGTAAACTCCATTCATTTTCACATTTTTAATAAAATAATATCTCACGCAGCACGCCTCAATACTCGGAGCCCAAAAACTCCTTTTAATTAAAAGACTTGTAACAAAAATCTCTCTATCAAAGAGGTACCGGCAGGTACAAAGTCTTGTGATTATATTTCCGAAACAAATTACGAAAAATGAAACAGAATATGAGCGTTATATTAAACATTAGCGCATCCAAACGCGAAGGCTTTCACGGTCCGTTGGCGTCTGGGGGGTGCGGGTAGGGTGGATGCGGGGTGAGAGGCGGCTTACTTAGCAAGAAATGAATGCCGGTTCCTCAGGATTAATTTCTTAAGACGTAAATTCGTTCGTAATGATCGACGTAATTTCCTTTATTCATAGAAATATACTCGCTTTGATTAGACCAAGGATTACAATGAATTTGATGCGGCAAATTGGAATTTCGAGATAAGTAGATTTGCTGGTATATTAAAAATTCGCGGTTATAATACTATTAGTTTTCTTAAACATTTATTTATTTTATATTTTTATATAGTATTAATCACACAACATAAAGAAAGATGTTCACAGTCTTTAAAAATTAAAACGACAATACACTATGTGTCTCATTAAAATGTAATAATTTATTGCATCCTTTTACAAACTCAACGTATTTTTGTATAATTACCGAGAGTTTCCTCATGTCGCCTTAAACTTTAATACATTCTGTACAAACACATAATGCTAACGAGACAAGACACTATAAAATGCAAGTAGAAACCTCTGGTTGTACAAAAATAGAATTAAATCCTTGCAATTGGGCGAGTCTCTCCGAATGCTAAGTATATGGCATCGGGCCAGAGCGCGACAATTAGGCTTCCGCTGTCAAACTATTGTTGCTTTCGAGGTAATGAGGCCAGGAAAGTAGCGGAGGGTTCGTGAAGCGAACTATTTGTGACATTTCTCAAATATTATTGAATAGAATTAATTCGTTAATCAATAAACTAATAGATGATCACTCTGTAATATTTGCTTGAAAAGTTATTTTAAATTATTCTTATATCTTCAAAAGTAATTTTTAAAAAAAGAAATTAGGGTAAACCAAATGAATACATAAATCGAAAAATTAAAAGTAAAATTTGTGTTCTTAAAGTTTGTAGTACAATTATTATCTACAGTGGAAAATACTTTGCAAACCATCATTGAAAATTGATGAGTTATGAATTGACAAAATCAACAATAAAATAAAATAAATTTTAACAAGTTTTAAGAACTTTTTTGGTTATGACAATTATCGGAATATTTTATGTGAGTAATAATAACATATAAGTATTTGAGGTAGTACACAATGTATATAGAAGCATTATTTTCTAGTTTATCAAAGATTACATCACTAGCAGTAAAATTTCTCCATGTTCGTGGCCCCATCTCCTTTCGATCTGTATGCTCAAGTGCAACTCTTAATGAAGTATCACTGAATAGGTTTTTGTTTCATCTCTCATTGTCTCCCTCGCAGAGCTCTCCTTTATTTTGTTACTCCTACTTTTTGCTGTTTCCTTAATTATTGTTTGCCTTCTGATGTTATTTTCAAGAATTTATCAATTAATACAGCAAGTTTTTTACATAGTATCGTTATATAAATAGCCAAATTAAATCTACACACGACCGCGTTCTTGTCTTTTTGTTTACTGATTTTCATAAATTTGTTGTATAATATCTAAAACTGATATGATTTATAATAAAATAAAATTAAAAAATTTAACAATATTTTGATATTTTTCCTACCTTCGACGACTTAACGAAGGCTCTATGTGACGTTATACAATAAACAAACGTTACTGAAATTTTCGTATTATTTTTTTAATGTACAAGTATATTACGTACATCTCAATTTTTTAAGGCTCTCATCTTAATCTAAACTCTTATAAATAACTTATAAAATTTCAATCTAATCTCCCCAAAGCTCAGATATAATTCAAGAATAAACTGAAATAATTTTGAAAGACGTCACGAACTCAAAATAAAACTAGATCCTGAAACTATTATAGATAAGGAAGCTTTTATTCACATCCAAATCCAGCTGCCGCAATAAGGGAGGATATTTGCAAAGGATATAAACTGACTTCCGGGTCCGTCCCACGTTCTCATGGAATTTGGATAAATTTAATTTGCACTCGTTTTTTATGATCAATAAGCATTGTTATAATCATTTAATAACATAGCTAATAGGAAAACCACCTATTTCGCTAAGCAGTGTTTCATTTAATAACAAATGTCATTTTAATACCTTGCGAAAAGAGATCACAATATTATTTATTAGAGTTCAGTGATTGGCTCCTTTGCCCAACCGTAACTTCAACTTGCAGTACATAAAGGTTTCGAGTGTTAGTTTTCTACATCATCTAACACGTCCATTTATGTGCTATAAGCGTACTACTTGTCTGGTCATTTACGACTGTTGAATGTGAGAGGAATATCAAAATTTGATCCAGAACATGGACCACCTTTCGTAAATGGAAATATCTCAAAATGCAGTGTGCGTTACAACTTCAAACTATAAAATTCTGAATTATCGATTAACTAATTGTGTCCATTGTCCAAGTATTCTTCGTTTAAGTGTGCCTCATGCTAATTCCATAAAAAACTACTTAAGTTTCTCACTTTTAACTAATTTTCATTTAAACAAACATTTAGAAAACACTCAATCACGTCAGGATCTCATCGTAACACTTCAATTCTTAATCTACCAGCATCGCAATCGTCTAGATTCTCGTCTTACCGCGAGTTTACTTGAAGACGACGACATTTTTCATCTGTTGGGATTCCATTAGAGGCAAGTCCGCTCCGGACTTCTTAATTTCCGTCCGCTTGTTGGTGAATCGCTAATACACTTCTGTGTAGTTACACAGCCAGTTGGCTGAGGTTCTGAAATCTTATTTTGATGCTTTATTATTTTATTCAAACGCTGTTGCCTAAGTTTTGAATATTCTATTTAATTTTATGATGAAAATGATTTCTGACGAAGTGTGATTATTTTTTTTGGGGGGCTTGATTCTAGTATGTAGAATATTAATTATAACATTTAAGATATAAATAATAATATTTCTCATAATAACTTATTATAAACGGGGAATATTAGTAGGTACTTTCAATATTCTATCCACGAATATTATAAACTGGAAAGATCAAATCTTTCCTTTATTTTTTGTTTGTTTGCATTGAATGGGCTTCGAAAGTTCTTGACCGATTTAAAAAGTTAGGGATTCATACTAAAACTACAATAATGTAACTCAAGGTGATAAAATCGAAATGAACGCGAGTGAAACCGCTGGCGGAAGCTAGTTTAGAATAAATCACTAAAAACTGAGTTTCTTCGACTTCTATTGAGACATGAAACAAAGATTTTCTGCTTGCTTCAGTGCTTAATTTCTAATTACAAACTAAACGATCATCAGTAAAATTTAAAACTATTTTTCTTGTACTCTTGGAATACAAACTCAAGCACTTTCATACTAAACACTACGGAGCTACAGGTTGATTATAACCGAGCTTCCACCTTACAAAAATCTTAAAAAGTAATTAAACTTTCTCACATTTACATAAAAGTCCAGAACATTAAAGTACAGTTGTAAAAGCTTCTTGAAGACGTATCTAACCACAGTTTAACCATTAGCTGAACCAATTGATTGAGTTATCTTCAGCTAGCTCACTGAACTGCTGCGGAACCGCTACAAGATTAACTGCATCGCATTTCTTCTATCTCTCCTCAGTTTTTCTGAATCTCTTAAGTGTCAACTGAAGATTTTACATTTGATTTAAGCCATTATTTTTAGTAGTAAATTGTACTCCTTCGTGATATGATTTTCCTGAGATTTTATTTAATTGAAAACTTTTATTCATAATTTGAATAATACTTATTTTATTCAATGAAATCAGTTTTATCACTGCTTAAATTAAGTCATAATATGATGATTTTATGCTCCTCTATAAGACATTAAATAATCGTAGGAAGACATCCGTCATAACACATATACCGATTATTACATTTGATATATACAGCGATTTAACATTATTTTTGAGCTGAGCTTTTTATTCCATTAGCATATCCTACATCCCTTTATGAAATTTACAAATAGAAACAAGTAGGTCCAAAACACATTATTGAATAATGAGTCATATCACGTGGCTTAGGTTCCATACGATCAGATGGTACTCACGTTCATCCGTCGATAATGTCATACATGTTATCATATACTCGCATATAATTACTTAATGAAAGTCTCTAAAATTGCCGTAGCGTTACAAACAAGTTATTAGCCAACTAGTTCGAATGCTATGCTAAAGTCTCAACGAATCCAAATGTCCCTAACATTGACCAATTGATTGCTCTGAGTTATCGTGACCGAGGTTAACGTCTCAATGAACCGCTGGGAGATTTACCGCTTACAACCGTTGGCCATAGAATAAATTGAACAGACAGTAGGAACACGAGATTGAACTCAAGTTGCTACTGGCAAGTGACTTTAGTGAGTTACCTTGAAGGATTACTAATAATTCAAATACTTATTTAGGCATTTAGCGACCTAACCATACATTTCAAAATCATTTATACAACATCTATTAACTGGTTAATTTATTTCGGATTTGATTTTTTAACGTATTTATTAACCAAATATGCATAGATTTTAATGCTACAAATCAATTGAAATATTAAAACACTAAAAAAATTAATACTTATCTACATGAAACTTAAATCACGAACATTTTTCAGATATTCTGCATTGTCACTTTTCTGTAAATAGTTCAACTGTTTTTAGTGTTCTGTTTTTAAGCCTTCGTTTTTACTTGAAGCTCGCTCGGGTAAATTAGCTGGCAACTTTGATCTTTACTTTAAGCTTGAATATTTAAGGTTTTAAATTTTAAAAACTTTTCCAAGCCTTTATTTTACTGGGTCGGTACTTTTTTAAGATGAAATAATTTGTTAACATTTTATTCGCTTTAACAGAAGTTAACTTTACCTAAGATATTAAAACATTTTCTTAAACTTATAGCCTTACTTTATAATTTTATCGAGTTTTGTCGATGTAGAAATGCATTCATGTCTTAAATTCAAATTATTATAGTTTCAATAAATATTTGAGTTTTTGATTGAATACACTACTTGCATGGCCTTATTCCTCTCAAAGATTAACGTAAAATGAGGATCGCGACAACATTGCATTTAATATACTAATTAATAGATCATTAAATTATTCTTACTAAATCACAGTTATCGTAACATATTATTTAATTGAGATACAAACTTGTAAAAATCAATAATTTTATAACTAACTGAAACATTAATTAAGAATTGAGGAGTCATTTTGAAGGCATTAATATAGCTCCAATTACACCTTGTCTATAACTTTATTTGTAATTTTTGAATTGAACATTAATAATATCCATTGACACAACTCTCTCCAAGGACTTGACTTCAAGCGATACAAGTGCTTAAAGAAAATCGAATAAGGACAAATAAGCATGTTATAGATATTTAGTTCATTTTTAAGAATCAGAATCAGTGATCTCAAAATGGAGATGGAAACCCACAGCTGATAAAAACAGCGAAGAGTGGAAACTGCAAAGAACCCCACAAGGGTTGACACCCGGTAAAACCTTGGGAACATGGCCAGGTCGCCCCCGGTCTTCGGGGGCGACCAAAAATTCGTGGGAAAAATTCATCACCAAAGGACTTTGTTACGGTTGTGGTGGTGATTATCAATTCCAAGGAGGTCTGAAGGTCGATGTAAATAGTTCGGAGTATACGGGTTATAGATATTATCATACAAAACCAGGATATAGGCTGAAGTCCAGATCTTGTGAAGATGCAAGATATATTCATATCAATTTTATTCTTCTCGCCGAGTTTACGCATTTTGAGAAGGTAAGATTTTTCCCATTATAAAAATGTATCCTCACATCATTTACTGTCTTTTATAAGCGTTACTGCTTAACAGTTTTGAGGATAAAATTTTAAAACTGTACAAGCAGAAATATTTCGTAAACGGTAGACGTATAATTAAAATCAATCAGTTCGTCAAAGCAGACTTGACCTTAATAGCTCCCGATATCGAAACAAAGTTAAACAACCAATTTTAGAATTGCTTTTTGCTTTTGGTTGATTACATTTTTTGATGATTCGTTAATCTTGTTTAATCTAAGTCTTTGACGAATGGTATTACTTTATTCAGCTGGAAACATATAAAGAACGTAGTTAAAAAAAAAAAACATTTTTTAATGCTGATTTAAGTTTATATTTTACCGAGAGGTTCCAAAATAAACAAATATCTGCTGTAAAATCATTAATACATTGGTGAAACGGAAACAAAGTAAATTATACGTCATGTCAAGATATTATTCAATAAACTTGAATGACGTGTGTGAGGGCACCTGGAATTAGAAATGGTGCTATGAATTCGGCTCTTACACTAGGTTAGGTTCGGTATTAAGTGAAAAGCCTAGAGGCAGTAGACAATTTGATTGTCATAATCCCATTAGCAATGCTGATCCCGCCTCCTCTGTACCTCGTCCCGATCTTATCTAATATTGTGTATATCCAGTTTTCTCAGTATAACTATGGTTGATTATAATTTCATTTAAAAATATATATTCTATTTAACTAATAGACCTTTATACCAGAATACTGTAGTAGTACTACTACGTATTTTTTTATAAATTTTGATTTCTCCGTTCTCTTGAGGTTTACTTAATATAGGAACATATATTTATGTGCTTTTTCCAAATCACAGTCATGTTGTAATTCCTGAAGAAAACGCAAAGATCTCCTTAGAAAGACGAAAGATAATCACCCATCAGTCAAAGTGACGTCCTAACGTTAACAGCGTCTAGACTTAGATGAATGAGGCAAGAACTATCCACTCGAGTGGAAAGCGACAAATTCACAAATACCCGGTTTTTATTCGAACGAATGGTGAAGATTGATTTTGTTGGAATTCAAGAGTTATCGGTTACACGTTCAGGAAATAGCTTTGATATTATACTTATTTTTTTTATTAGTCTATCATACTTTGCCAAAATTTAATGCGTAATCGTCATTGTGGTGATAATTTGAAAGATAAGGAATAGTAGGAAGGATTTGTGGATGGCTTCACTATTCTTTTTAAATGGGATTGAGGCTTTATATTTACCTATTACTTCAAAATTAATTCCAAGGTTGTTTTACACTTAACTCTAATTCTTGAAGCTTAGTTCTATCTTTAATGTATACATGTAACTATTATCTCGATTGAAAATAAGCCCGAGGAAAAGTATGGATTTGCAGTACCCTTGTCAATCGCTTCGTTTATTGCTTAACGATAGCTTTGTCAGTTTTTGGAATACAAGTGTCGCTAAAACAATACGTTTCTGGCAAGAGTAAAGGTCTTTACGCAGCTATTAATACTGTGATGTAGGGATTACTGTGTTGATATGTCTTTTTTTGACAAAAAATCTTTTCCATAAAAGTTTATTTCACTTACAAGTTAACGTGACTTGTTCCCTTAATTTGATATTGTTGTGACTTCTGTTGTATATGTCAAGTTACTGTCAGTCAGTTGTTTTAAATCAGCCCTTACCCTAATCCGACGGTATCTCCATGTTTAGCAAAGACCAAAACTTCGACATAAATTTTAGCCAAGTAACCACTAAGCCGGCTTATCGAAACAAGACGAACAAGCTACGGGCAGGTCGTTATCGCAGGTGGCCGGCCGGTTGTAGCCGGTTAAATCCAGTTACAACCGGTAACCAGACCGGGGATTACTACCCTAACCGGGTTCTGCTAGATTTATTCGTTTTTTAAGGTTCAAGCTTGTTGTGTTAGGTTTGATTTGTGGATATTTTATTTAGTAAGGATTCGCTTTAGATACAGTCGGGTCCAGCTTTTTTTTGACACTTTTATGAAAGAAACATTCCCAAAAAGTTATGTATATTTATGAATTTGGGTTAAAAGATACTCCGAGCGGTCACTAAACATGTGCTTTTCATGTTGCGGTTTGAGAATTAAATTTATTTATTGTATAGATTACTTTATGTACTCTGTACTACTTAGAGATACACTTGACTGTGAGCAATGTTTCCATTACAAAAACTCGCTGATAAATTTATTTTTTTGCATTGTGAAATGTATAATATCACAAAATCAACATTACTTAACATATTATATAATCATTATAAAGTTAACGCGTATATTTAGAATTAATGATGACATACAAATGTCAGTGAAGGAACAATTCTCTGAGAAATAGTTTCTGTCGATCCCTGCTACTTTATTAACCCTTATAGGGAGTTACGCCAATACACACATACACCTTTGAACATACTTTACTTCAAAGTTACACTTACTATTGCCTTAATACTAGGAATACTTTTAATTAGAGCTAAGTCCTTGTTACCAGTAAATTTATTTAATATTATGTTCTATCATAACAATTATTCAGAACACGATTTGAAATATGCTTATTGCTAGTAACAGAGGTTTAGTTTCCGTCGACTTTCATATCCTAAAACCAGTTTCATGAAAAAATATATGTGCCATTTAACTTTCCTGATTATCGGTCAGACAAGATCTTAGTTCAGGTACCAATATTCGATTAACTATATATAAAGTGATTTCCATTAAAATTAAATATTGATTTAAGTACTGTTACAGTATACATGATGCCTTCTAAACTACTATTATACTAAGAACTACATTTTAGCTGTGTATAATTATTAGCTTCAGAAATTTCAGTCTCGGTGATAGAGATTTCATCAGCCATGCCATGTCCTATTATCATTTATTTTAATTTCACATTTTCATACAAAAATATTCGAAAATGGTAATGTGTGTGGAGACACTTCCTAAAATCTAAGGGAAAACACGTTTCCAAGCATCCCACATTTCATAATCAAATTAAATAGACGCGAGGAAATTATGCAAATCAGAATCCCATGACAGACGAAGGAGTTGAAAATTAACCGTGCATTTGTCAAACGTGAAGTGCACCACGTGGGGGGAATGCCTAATGAACCGGCTCTGAGCGGATTAAGCCGGATTCAACTGGATTAGCGTTGGATTCGACCGGACTGGCCAAGATGGCCGACGAATTGTCATTTCTTTGATATAGCACTACGTGAGTTAGGTGGGAATTAGATACATAATTATGGTTTTATCTTGAATATTTAATTTTAATAATTATATCGGTTTTAGGGTAATTTGTTTTATTAGGGTCGCTTAGAGAAGGGTAAATACGTAATAGCGAAATGAAGCTCTGACTATGTTAAATTATAAATACTCGTATTTTCATTATATTCGCGTGAGGTATTTTGTCTTTCGCTTTGGGTATGAAAAGAATAAGTTGTTCGCAACAAGGCTAGAAAAACTCTTATGTTGATCAACGTTTCAAGCATTATATACAAATTTTATTTAAAACAAATAAGATGATTAGTGAACAGTACAAAAATCTTTATACGTAAGGAACGTTAACGATTATTACATTTAAACGTCACTTTTACCTAATAAATAATGTAACTAATTAAATAAAAAATCTCCAAGTCATACCACATTGAAACTATATATATGTATATATATGAAATCAGATGTCAATCACTTACAAGTATAATATATATACTATATTATACTTGTAAGTGATTGACATCTGATTTCATATCAAATTTGAAAGTAAAGCTTTTTTCTAGTTTTGTACATTAATATTAATGTCTACACATTACATACAAAACTCTTAGTAACAAATTATAAACTGTACAATGGGTTAAAATTTAAGGCAAACTTAGAGCCTACGAAATTACTTCTGGAGAAGAGACAAGTTTTTAATTAACTCTAATAAATCGTATCCCTTACGCCTATTATGCTCCGAGAAGAACCAGGACTGAGTAGAAACAAATTTATTTGCACCTTTAAACCGAATTATTGATAAGCCAACATTGTAATAATAGAAAATAGATTTATGTATCTATTATAAATAAAGCGAATTTTGGGGGTTGTGTATGTGAACGATACTATTTGGAATCACTTAACTTGTTTCAACTCTTTTAGTGTTTAAATTGTAGAATATTATTAAGACACAGAATATCTTCATTCCGTGTGAAATCTGAATATGCTGAAACTTTTATTTGACTTTAATTTACAATTTTGATACATTTATTTATAATATAAAATGCAATTTGTGGTTTCTTCCAGATCTTTATAAAAGCATAAAATTAAAAAAGTAGTCAAAGGCAGTTTCGAAATATGAAATTTAAAATGGAACACTTTAAAACTACCCACAGTAATCAGCGGGCAAACAGAGCAGCCGAACTGTGATCGCGTACAACTTGTATTTTTAATTAATTTTCATTGTTTTCGTTTTCGCGACCGACTGATGAATTATGGTCGGCAAATGGAATTATTATAATTTTTCTGACGATGCGCTCTTGGATTTTCATATAAATCAGGTTTTATAAAAAACTTTATTGGAATTTATGTTTTCATCGAATAATTTCTGGAGCTAATAATTTTGGTACCTTTTGAATATAAGTTTCGGAATACTGAAGTCGGAGCTGTATTAGACAGTGAAGGTGTAGTGTATTTTCATTTTTTCAAAGTTTGTGTTACGTTGAAACGATGCGACGTGAAAACTAAACCGACGCTTGATATTATTTATTATATTGTTGTTAAAAAGCAATAATCATATCAAAAATCTTAAGTAACTCTCGACGACAATATTAAACATTTTAGCTAAGAACAACAAGAAGCATCAAGTCCGATTTCAAACAGAGAAAAAAGACAGGTACATGCAGCCCATTCGTTTAGGAGCTCGAAAATTACAGCACCCCTCTTTTAGCGATAAAAATGATTAAAATATTTTTCATAAATCTTTATTTATTATAAAAAAAATAGATAAAATTAAACAAGCTTCTTTGAATAGTTGTGCAACCCAGTCAGATTCGGAAACTATAGCTAGTATTATATTATAAGGATAATGTAACAGAAAGTGGCTGAAATTAGACAAGCCTTAATTATTGTTATCTTTCATTGTTTTATTAAATCTGGGCGTTGAGACAAGGTATATTTATCTACGCAGAACCGACAAGCGATTCATCTCCGTCCGACACCTGCCTTGGAAAGATTTATTGGCTACCTGTTCACTTTCCTTTAATATTTACACAGATCATATAAAAATAGATGCGGTAAGTTGATAAAAATAACAATATTAGTTCATTATTACCTTCTTATGGTAAAATTAATTTATTTATTACATATTTTATTTGTATAAGGACTATAAGGAAATCTGATAAAAGTGCTTTAATCTGCATTTTTCCTCTTAACAAGGTACCAGCTATCAGCTGCTACAAGATAAGAACGTCAATAATAAAATAATTCTACATGTAAATGTTAAACTTTTAATATAAGACATTAAATTTTTCTTCCTTTTCTTAAAGTTTCAATTACTTGCCGTATCAAAGTGTCATCCTTAATCTATGGTCGAGCGCAGGTGCGGTAAATCGGGACGGTATCGTTTACTTAATAACTTGGGAGCCTAGCTTAGCAGTTAACGCACTTTACAGCCACTTAATGGTCAGACTCGCTCCGCTTACTTCATGCATCTCTTTCAGAATTTCACTTAAATATAGAAAATTATGAATTTAATCATAATGTTGAAATAAAAGTAAAAAATTAGTATTTTTTTCTCCATAAACAATTATATAAACTATATCAAACTTCTTACTAAAAGGTCATAAGGACGAGATGATACTAATGGTATGAAATATAAATGCTAAAGTGTGTATTTGTTTGGTCTTTTGTTCGTTGAAATCGCTTATCCGATTTAAATGAAATTTTTCATGGACCCCGCAGTCGATTATAGGTTATTTATAACGAACAAAGAGAAAGAATTGAAATAAGGGTTTAATTTTATAAGAAACTTCTTAGAATTTACATTTCTTGTTTTTGCGTGTGTCACACATTAGAATAAAATGCACTAAAGCAGATAAAACACGGGAACTATTAGACAATTTTGTAATTATACACTGGATTTATTATGATAACAATGAAATTAAACTTTGACTCGATGTTTCACTCCTTTTGATTTATAATTTTGAATTTAATGTGAAGTCTAGGAACACAACTGGTTAGCTAGAATCAATAAGAAGTTGCTAATCTGTTGCTCTTGCTACAGGATCTACAATCGGAAATCGAAACACATCGGGATGTTTATGCGTCCCTCACCGGCACTGGCCGGAGACTTCTCGGATCGCTGTCTTCCCAGGAGGACGCTGTCATGCTGCAGAGGAGGTTAGACGAGATGAATCAGAGATGGCATCATTTGAAGGCGAAGAGCATGGCTATCAGGTCAGTAGAAGTATTTAACCATAGACTATGTTACAAAAAAGTAATATTATTCATGGAAGGGAAAAATACTAATCTATATAAGTATGCTTAGAAAAAAATTATGCTTGTCCATTACGGGAACGACTACAACTACTTGCATAAAATTTCATTTTCGTAATATATATAAATAAATAAAGGTAATTTTAAAGAGAATTCAATTAAACCTGAAAAAAAATTATTATAAAATGAGAGAATAGTAATTTGGCGATTTGATACGCTAATACATTCTAAGCTCTGCCACTAATAACTTAGTAAAATATAACGTAGATATTTCTTTGATTTTTAAATATCGGTTTCAAAATGTTTTATATTTATTTTGTGATCTATAAAATTACGTGTTTAAATTTAACTCTGTTTTATTAATCTATGAATATCAGCACTAAATTTTAAAAAATCACTTTGTTTTTATATATCGCCGTATTTTATTAAGGACAATTATACTGACATCAATACCTTCTTAATAGCATACGAGGAGGTGAAAAGATAATGTATATGCATCTAAACGTAAAATCTTTACCTGTAACAAAGATGGCGGTCGTTTTCTGTCAATTAGATATAATAGTGTTACTCGTGGACTGCGGAATTGAGTCCCTCGTGATTTCATTACACTCCAAAGCGATGCGCCATCTTTCCTTTTTGCACATTTTAGTAAAAATTAGTTTTTTAACACATCCTAGATATAATGTTTATACAAGAATACCCTTCTTAATAATAAGGGAATATCTAATATGATAATATAATAATTATTTACATATATATGTTCGTTCTTGATCAGTTTCTCAATTCTTTATTATTATATATAATTAAACGGACTTATCATTAAAACTAAGTACAATACCACAAATTTTTAATAAAATCAACATTCATTAAATGTTTTCACACAATTATATTACTTGATTGTCAAAAACATGTCATAGTATGTAAATTTATATAAAATATCACATACAATCTACATTAACATTGCATACAATTAGTGTATGACGATGGACGGTCGTGTTATGCAAATTGAGATTGATTGACGGATCTATTGCAATTCATTTGGTTAAGTCCGATTACACTGAGGGTTGCTCTTCTAATCATACTCCTGCAGCGTCATCTGCCTCAAATTTAGAATTATCTATTGAGTAGTATGATAATATCTAATCTGTGGCATATTCTATGGATAAAATCTAATATATTAAATGATGAAGAATAAAATTTTATAGGCTCTTCGATCTAATTACTTCTTGCAGTGCACTGCGAGATTATTTTAAATTATCTACTAATTCGTAAAGGC
Organism: Hebomoia glaucippe; assembly: GCA_025727935.1. Classification (NCBI taxonomy): domain Eukaryota; kingdom Metazoa; phylum Arthropoda; class Insecta; order Lepidoptera; family Pieridae; genus Hebomoia; species Hebomoia glaucippe. The sequence goes on along the minus strand of JAOSYY010000012.1, from coordinate 11,520,179 downwards.
ATGTTATCATACTTCTCTAGTACTCGTATAATTATGTAGAATGAATACCAACATTGCGTTTCATAAATGAAAAGATCAGTTTAATATAAATGTACAGATTTATAAATAAAATTAATTTATTTGCGTCTAATAAAATCTATATTTTCACACAGTATAAGCGATCTCGTTATAAAAGTGGAAATATTGAAATAGAAAAGGGTCCACTGCGTAATTTGTAAGGATTTTTAATCAAGAGTAAAAAATTAGTCAATTTATAACGTAGCGGCAGTGACATGGCGACATTTGTCATAAACCTACCCTCCATTCAACGCAGATTAAAATTCAAAAGAAACGATTTAGCTATATCTCTTTTATAAAACATTAATAATAGTATAATTATAGTATCTGCAATATATTTGAAATATTATTTCTTAATGATAAATATTACATACGCCGGTGTAGTCAATTTATTTTCCGTTAAGTACCAATCTATTTTTAATAAAACTTTTTATATACATAATATATATATTTCGCGATGAATTTCAATCGTAAATAATATGTGATCCATACGATCATAAACGTGACAGTAAAGTGTTGTTTACGACACTTTTATTCCACTATCAAGTCGCTAAATAGCCATTTTATGATGACGTATGCATATATTAGAGGTATGGTCAGAGTATCAGCGATTCCTCAAAATATATAATACATTTTCAGAATAAAATATATATTTTGAGAAATTTTATTTAAAACATTTATATATCGAAACATAATTATTTCAATCTATTTCAATTAGTTATGTCTTAAGTGAGATGTTAATGATAAATTACATAGATTAAGAACTGACAAGCATTTAGAGTCAATTCTACTTATAAAACCGACATAGGTTGTATCTGGGGTACATATTTTTGTGACTTTTTCTCTGTATTTATTAATTTTTAGAAAACGTTTGTTCTTGGGCATCATGCTCATTATAAATCTATTTTATTATGTATTAGGCTCGAAACCTGTGATCTATAATCTATTATTAAACAAAATACATTTTGACAGAGGCTTTTATTAATCAGAGGTACATAAAATTAATACTATAATTATTGTCGTATAAAAAATATAAGTACGTACCTATGTTACGAGTCGTTATCGTAAAAGTATTTAAAAATTACAATTCTCAGTTATTTTCGTTTTCAGTGTGGCCATACATCAAAATATTTTATATGCAATATAATACGAATAAAAATTTAACAGCGCGATAATAGATACATATATCACTGAGGAATGTATGTCTCCTGCATATAAGTAGCAATTAATGTGTTTATGTCTGTTCCTCGTCAAAATTGACATTTTACGTTCATATCTTTGAGAGAACGTTATCAGTCAATATCATTTGTCATGAATCTGTAAACACCATATTATATATAATGTATTTAAGACAACTTTTAAATGAAAGTAATAAATAAAAGTGTAATTTACACTACCAAGTAAATCTTACGTATGAAACAAGAAACCAATTTCGAAATTATTATACTCGTATAGAAATTATTTTTAGTTACTCAACAATCTATCCTCTAACTTGTAGGTCTGATAAACGTTGTTGTGTCTTGAATATGGAAGTAACAGCAGCATCACCTTTCGTTTCACATTCTAAATTTTAATTATCCACGATATCAGCCACATAAAATTTCATCAAAATCGATTCAGCTGTTTATGATGAATTTATTGCCGTATACCTATGTAATTGGGCAACGTATGATACAATTTAACACAACGATTGTACGAGCACGGTTATTGTAGTCAAAGCCGGGTTTAAACTATAGTTCACATCTTGAAGACGAAAAGGTAAATAAACTAAGTTCCGATCGAGGTCGCACCGCAATAATATTTAATTTAGCAGCGTACGTGTAATTCGTTAGTAGTCCAAAGTAGAGAAGTATGTTTGTCTGCGCGTGTTTGACTTGCCGCGGTCGACACCAGGTAGGGTGCAGCTAGGGCTGTCGATGCGATAATAAAATTTACCTAAAATAGAATTCTCCTCTACGGATCGGTGATATAAATTGCAGAAAACATATCATGTACTATTAATCAAATCAACAATATACAATGTCTACAAGATCCATAACAGAGAACAAACAACTGTCATGACGTAGCAATTAGCGATAGATTATCAATAATATCAATATAACATTTAGCTTTTCTTTACATTTGTACTTAGTATTACCATTTACTGTAAGTAGTATAAACAATTTCTTTGTTTTTAAATAAAAATAATAATCATAAACGTCAAGAATAATAAAAAGTACTGAATGTATTTTTTACTTTTACCAGTTGTTTTAATTTAATAAGCGTTGTGAAAAATTAAATGATTACACACTTGTTTGTCAGTTGTTAAAAATTGAATATAGAGTAAGTTTAAAAATAATATAAAACAGTTTTTATATAAAATTTCAACCCTAGCACCACCCCAGTTGCGGATACTTCAGTGGTGGACCTTTGATGGATTCACGTTATGTGCGGTGAAATAGCTTTAGGGGAATTTTCACTTTTAAAAATTCCTTTGTACGCGAAGGTATGGGATTATAATACTTAACATGCATAAATATTCTAGCCATGATTTTTCATGACATACTTTTGGAAAAAAACATTTTTTATGGTATCAGTCGAACGAGTTAAGGATTAATTAATACTAGATGATACCTCACCCATATTAAATATCAATGATTAAATGATCTATTATGAACCTATTTTATTTTTGGGCATTTCTAAATCAGTAGGCGGAAGTCGATCTTGCATCTCAACATTTCACAACCCTTATATCTATGAACGGTGACCCGAGAGCCTGAAGGGTTTTAAACATATGAAAAATGCCTTCCACCCATATAATTACTCAAAAGCTTACCAGTCGTACCAGTTATATGCTAAAATAATTAAGTATATGTAGTACTAAAAGCTGCTGTTGGACCAGATGGGAGTAGACCAACTTCCGCTAGGCCAATAAGGATTAAAATGGTATCGTAATTGTGTTAATTTTAAAGAAATATCGATAATATTGTCAATTATAATAAAACATTTATTCTAATCAAATAATAATTAATCTAAATTTATAACTTCAAACCCTTATACTTATCTGAAATCAAATGAAATTCGTTTATCGCCTTTTCATATTATTTAAATCCATTTTTAGTTTTCTGAAACTTAAAAGCTCTTAATTTTACGAAATATCTCAAGCCGCGTCGAGCTGAACTTAATTCCATAATTAAACACTGTAATCCATTGTAATAAGCTACATTCCACTTTATGTCTTCAAAGTTTAAAGTATACGAATAAAATTCTTAGCAAATGCTGAAATTTATGTTTAGTGTAGCGCTACGTTATCGATATTTTTTTTTTAATTAAAACATATTGAAATCTTAGAATGAGAATATATAATTTATTATAAGGAGAATTTTACTTAATTAACTATTTCGAATATTAAAATGGATTAGGTATTACTTTTTAACTGTTAAAAATTATTGCAATTTTGTCGCTGTTCTTGAAATTTAATGAATTTTTACTTACACTAATATTAAAATTTCCACGGAAATCAAATCGGCGACTTTTAAAATTATATCGACAAAGTATGCATCACTAATTTTATCTTAAGTCGCAGGCTTACCATACAAAGTAGCTGAGCGTTGGCCAAAATTCCACAATTGTAGTCATCTTGGCTTTATATTGGAGCCAACTTTCTGAATTATTGCACTTTGGGTTACAAAGTTATGGGGCGTTTTTATAGAATATGTTCTAGGATGTCACATACAATTTAAAACGACAATATTTAATTAAATTAATACTTATATAACGCTCAATGACAAATTATAATTGAAAAGAAAGGTTCATCATATAAAATTTAATGTTTATCTTGTTTTATGTCTGTTTGTTGTAAAATTTTAATTTTCTATTTTATTTTAAAATTAGGACTTGTGTAATAGAATCTAACGTAACTTTAAAAAATATGTTACATTCTATTACACAGTAAAATAATTATAGCACACAAATATTGAGCCTACCGCGTAACTCGCAAGTAATGTCAGCGGCCTTATATAATCTGTGTTATTTATCTTGCTCTCAGGAACCGACTTGAAAGTAATGCAGAACATTGGTCCGCACTTCTGTTATCGCTGCGGGAGCTCACTGAGTGGGTGATAAGGAAGGAGACAGAACTTAATGCACTCGCACCGCCACGGGGTGACCTGACCGCTCTCATCAAACAACAGGTAAGCTGTTTTAAAGATATGTCGAGGTGTAGTTTTAAAGTCATTGATAGATAGATTCTTAACGTTCCCTTACCGCGTAATAAACGGGCTAGTCAGTTCATGTACTGTAATATTTTATTTTTAAATCTTTAGTCAGATCTTCCTCAATGTTCTTTTATCAGGTAACTACTAATCTCATTTTGAATAAGGGCTCTGTTGATGAATAGTATAGATTTATACTTATAAAGTGATGGTGATATTATACTCAATATAACAGGTATTTTTTTAATACTTCTGAAAGCGTATACGTGTACTTACACCAGAAATATGATTTATGAAACTTTTGTCTCCTTTTTGTTATATAGTTAATCTGTAAAATAGCTGGGCCGATATTGATGAGACTTCACTAGCAGAAAGCTAATATTATAAAGAGTAACTTATGTTATTATTTTTATCCTTATCATGATTACACAAAATAAATGCCTGGAAAATGAACCTCTGCTACCTGTATAGTCAGTTAAAAGTAGGTATGTTAATTTAAGAAATATCCAAAAATATTTTTGTCTGTATTCTAAGAGATCTTCTCCTGAAGTGACAAATAATGTAGTAGAATTGCATTCGGTAATTTTACACTTACCGATTCAAACTTAAATCAAAGATTTGAGACTTGTAGGTAAGGGTAGTTTTATTATATATCTAGCGGTGTTCCACGATTTTATCCACGTCACAATATCTTGATAAATTATAGTTTATGTTTTATTCTGATGGATGAGCTGTATTTCTGTAGTTTCAGGAAAATCCAATTAGTAATCTCTTGTGGAAAAATAGCAAACATCCATATTCACAAACTTAGGCGTTTCTAATATTAAAAAGGATAGCGTTTTGTGTATCAGGACATTATAATATCAGAATTGATGATGGTAAAGCGTAATTTTGTAGATATATTTCATGGAAGGGCGTCGAGTGGCATGTTATCACGTTAAATCAGCTGACCAAATAGCCACAACTGTGGTCAGAAGTTCACCGCAAAATGGCCGTGTCAGCTTAATTGTTCCACGGAAATGTGCATTTTAGATTTATTATAATTATTCATACATTCACGCGGATTCCATTATTATAATTCAGAATTTCAAATTGCTTGGGTTACAGAAATAAAGTTCGTATGAGAATTAATTTAGTCTAAAATAATCTCTTTGTTCTAGTATATTTTTCATCATGATGGTATTTACCTTAGACCAAATGAAACAGGTTTTAAAACATCTATTTAATAATAAAAATAATGAATCCACTTAAAAAGTAAACCAATACTTCAAAAATTATTTTACTCCATGATAACACCACTAGAAATTCTAAAAAAAATACTTGATATTATTTTTAACGACATTAAAATAGACAATAAATCGTAAATATTTTTGTTAATCTAAAATATTTAATTAAAAAATATTGTAATTGTCTTTATATATTAATGGTTTTAGCTATAAAATAAATATGAAAAGTTGAATATTGTCTTCATAGAGTTTAAACAGTAAAATATCATAATACGGCCAGTTAATGTCGATAAAGGCCGTTACTCACAATTCCCGCCACAATTTATAGCGCCACTCAGCCAAGTAATAACGTGTGCTATTTCTTTATCGAGATTATATTGAGATAGTTACAACATTATTTTTATACTGAGTAGGTTGGATAGTCTTTGATCATAATTCATTTGTTATCCCATAAAGCAGTGAAAGGTGCTGAGTTACACGGGTATTTTAGGACCCGGAGTTTCCTTTGCGGACACTGGGATAGACTTTAGACGTAACACAAAAATGTGTCAACTCTAAACAGTAAAATTTTCACACTTAATCGGATAACCCGTGCCCAATAGTTACTTTTGTATTATTTATATAAGAATTAAATTGAATTACTAAAATTCGAGTAGGTACTTCTTATTACATCATCTATCTGCCAGTAAAAGTCCCGTCAAATTCGATATAGCCATTTCAGAAATTTTTTCACAAACAGGCAGAGAAAAATTGTGAATATTGTTATTTTGGTATACGCACTGTGTGTATCCATATGCATCCAGAAAAAGCGGTTGTTTTAATATTACAAACGGACACTCCAATTTTATTCATCTATAGTATAGATAACTTACACGATAGTTATGATATTTATCAAAGCTTGGTCGTATTAATAAATCGACTGGTTATGGTTTCAGGATGATCACCGTGCGTTCAGACGTCAATTGGAAGACAAGCGTCCGGTAGTGGAGAGCAATCTCCTGAGCGGCAGACAGTATGTCGCCAGTGAACCACCGCTTTCCGACACGAGTGACACAGAACGTAAGTGGGTCTAATATTTTATTGAAGAAGATACGGTATTCCCACACAGTTGCATACTAAGAGTAATCCGAAAATTCAACTGACTCTGTAACACTAAACTACTGATGATCTTATGCCTATAAACAGTCCTATCTAAAATTCCCTCTAAATCCACTATACTCGTTGACACGAACCGATACTATTAGGTAGTGCAGTAATTAAGAATTCCGATTGATGTCCGTTAACCAATCATGATCGGTAATTGGATGCGACTGATAAGGTATATTCTAAATTTTTAGCGTAGGTTAGTAGAGCTTCTGTTTAAACTATTCTGCGATCGTACAGTCTAAAAAATAATGTTATTATCAATATTTTCAGGATATTGTTAGGCACATGTTATCCTCGGGTCTCATGTCGGATAGCTTCTGTTGAGTTCTTGTGGAAACTCATAGCTATAAGGTCACGAACTAGATACTGAAAATAGTTTTGGAACATCGAGCGTATATTGCGGCTTTTCTCACTCCTACTTTATATATAACAATTTTAATAATGTGAAATTACTGGTTTTTGAGTTTTGTAAGGGCTTTTAAAACAATTATTTTCAAGGCATTTCGAATGATTTGGCTTCACTTCGACCCGATTCAATATTTTTTTAATTAATAAAGCTTATTTTCATGTACTTACTTGAAAGGATGGGAATACAACAGTTTACGGTGATAACATTTTTAATGTATACTAGCGGATCCGACAGACGTTGTCTTGTACATCCGTCTTAAATAAAAAAAAAATATTTAAATTGATCAAACTGTGTAAGAGTTTAATAGCTGAAATATTTATATATTTAAAGATGTATGTATCCCATTGACAAATTTAAATTAAAGACAAATTTTAGTTGCCATCATCCTATTCACTTCCAAATACCTTAGACACGTGTAAATTAGCCTCCTATGTTCATAGCAAATTTGGTCAGTAGACTATTTCAAGGCATAAACTATGCGCTTCGATGTTTGCTCTGAATATTGATATTGTGTAACGAACTCTGGTCCAGGTGTAAAGTGACAACACTGGCGACATAGTATCCATGAAAGCAAGAGATTTTGAGAAATCGATTAAATAAAATGAGATAACCTTTATTTATATAATTATTTAAGATTATAATGTGCTTGATACTGTAGGCTATATATATATTATTGTATTATAGATTTATTTTTTAATTTCATTTTTAGGAAAGGCAAACACTACACGTCAGCCTTAATGAACTTCTAAGTGTTCAACGTAAAAAAAATTAGTTTTGAGTTAACAGTTAGTTTGATTTTTTTAAAAGTTTGTTTAAGCAATAAAAAAATACCGTTCGCATAGAAAAATCTAGTGTACCGTCAACAAAACAAAAACCTAACGAAGTTCAGTGCTCAACCTACATTTAACTTGTTTCAAATCCGACTTTAATTAAAAAGGATCCTCTATTCAGTGATCTTCAGAAACTGGTTTGAATGAGTCTTCTATGTGATGGTCATTTGTATGAGAAATTCAAATCTATAGAGCTTTTACTTATTAAAAGAGGATTTTTTATTTCTTCACCTTAGGTTAAGAATATATAGGTGCTATTACGGTTTTAGTCCTGATCGTTCATAACGTCTCTTTTATGAACCCCTTTTTAACCGTTCGAATTTTCATCTACTATTTATAAATACCAGCAGATATTTCGACAAAATTTCGCCGGCAGTTTAAGTTCTCGTGCATGTACTTTAAATGTGAATGAAGTACTAAGAATGACTTCTATAAGATTCAGAATATATTTCTTTCTATCGATCTTTTTATTTTAATAAAACCATAGTGATTTTCTTGGCGCTTTGTAGAGAAGCGCTCTTACATACATATAATTATTATTTAACAATCGCATACTATTATTTAAATGTTTTGTGTATATAATTCGTTTTTATGATTTAAGTTAAATTTTTGATGTTTGTTAGCAGCAAGCCGTGAGAGCGAGGGTGACTCGCGCGGGTACCGCTCTGCAGAGGAGCAGGCGAGGGAGTTAGCGCGTTCCATCCGTCGCGAGGTGGCGAAGCTCGCAGACAAGTGGAACACTCTGGTTGACCGCAGTGACGGCTGGGGACGGTGCCTTGATGATGCTGTACAGGTATATAACCCTCTACAATATTTATCAAATGTAGTTATCACAAATTTTCTCCATATACATTACATACTATATTATTTGTAGCAAATTATAAAGTAATACCTGATGTTAACATCTCAAATGTTTTCTTAAATAATGCCATCTATTTCTTGGGTGGTGGTACTTACGCGAAACAGATAATTTAAATAAATAAAAAAAATAATTTCTTAAAAATGCAACTGATGGTTCCCGAAACGCCGAAACAACGTTCAATGGATTTTTTATTATGATCTAAAGATATATAGCGTAGTGCCATCTAGTATACAAAGGTAGAAGAATTCAATAATTAAATCCGAAGTTGTTATGCGTTATCACAGATGGCGTCTGAGATGCGCTTAATAATTATTGTTTTCGAAAATCAAAAAGCTGTATTGTAAGGTATTTATTATTATTGAAAGTATTTACAATTATTAGTAATAAATATTCAGGCACGTAAATTTATCTGGTATACATTAATTAGAATAATATAAAAAGATGAATAAATTAATGACTACCATAACATAAATCATATTTTTACGTCAGTATACTTTTAATCATCTGGGTTAATAATATAGTTATACAGTTAGACTGTAATATAGTTAGACTGCTCTCGAAAACGAAGATTGGTGATAGTGCTAATGTCACCATTGATGAAAGGACAGAATAAAATTCGATACTGCCTAAATAAAAGTCATATTTTTAAAGCATTTTAATAGCGGGATTTAGTTCCATCATATTAATCCAGCTGTTGTTGTTATAATACTTCATTACTGGTTCTTTTTTTTTTAGTAAAGCAATGTATATTTTATGCAACTATCGTTTCATTTAGCTGTATTTACAAGATGGAGCGTAAATAGTGCTAATAAAAAGTGTTAAAAATGTGTCTTTTTCTAGTCAGGATCGAATTTTATTCCGTCCCTTCATCAAAGGTGTCATTAGTACTATCACCAGTCTTCATTTTCGGAAGCAGTCCCCAAACATCCTGTACTTAACAGTTAATATATGCTTTTTATTAACCGTAATGACCGGAACTCCAGTCTAAATGCTTGATGAAATAGTTTAATCTTTGCAAGATATGCGTCGCCATGAGCACACCGCATTCGGTCAAAGATTATATCCACAGAAGGTGATTATAGCTTTAAATAAATAAACACTCCACGATAACAGTTAAATGTATATTTGAACAGTGTTAATTCGTTTTATATCAGACTATAAATTACACTTTGTTATTACGCTTACAATTTAAGAAAATTCTGAGAATATAACTGTATTTTTCAGATAATTCAGATTACAGTTGTTTTTAAACTGTTTTAGTCTTTTACACAATTATATCATTAAGTAAAAGACTCAAACTGACTTCTGTAAATAAAAAATAAATAAGGGCGGCAGCAAAACGTCACAGCGTTAAAAATGATATAATATGGCTAAGGTTTTAAAGTTAGCATCAAGTCTTCTAGATCTACTGATCTTGGAGGTGCTCATGGGCGATAGAAATCGCTTAATATAAATGAACCGTATGCTCGTTAGCTTTCCTATCGCATAAAAATTTAGAAAGACTATTAAAAGCCTTTGGCCAGAGTAGATAAAATTATCAAAAAACACACATACATTCGTAAATATTACTTGTAAACAAATGATATTAAAATTTGACTTTTATCAAATTGCCTCATACTCGTATGTTTAAACAAACATCGTTTTACCGTCACTACGATTAAAATGTTACTTATAACAACAAATCTCGCTCTGATAAGATAATAATTGCCTCTAAGAGGTTTTATGAAAGATGGTAGAAACTACTTTGTCGACCAAATTATTAATTAGTGTCAACTAATATATGATCGGTGAAGCATGGCTGGTCGATTAATATCCATTCTTGAGTTGTGTGTTGAACTGTGTGCCGGGGCACGACCTGAATATCTCGTGATCAATAAGCTTGATGATCTAGAATTCTAGAATATATGCACCTGGAAGCGAACATTATTAAATCTAAAATATTTTGTAATAGCTTTTATGACTAAAATATTGGGTCACATAAAGTTAAGGACCAGTTCAGTTGGCGCTAAATACATATTTTAATACAGCAAAAAGGGTTCAATTCCCACTATGCCTACAATTTTATGAATTTTATTAGTATAATATTATTTTTAAGTTGAGAACATTAAAAAGAATTTGAAAATTCCGTCAGTTTCAAGAACTCCCTGTAGATAGAACAAACGGGCAATAGTATTTTGCTTTTATTCTACGCGTTGCCTAACTCTCAAAATAAAATTAAATAAGTTAATATCGCGTCATTGACTACATAATGGTATAAAGATGAAGTGCTACCACCAATTAAGTCTCATTTTTATAAGTCTACGAGATTTATCACCTCAATTCCTTTATTAATTTTTACATTTCAAAATATAAAGCATTTAATTTATTTGAGAAAAGGAATATTTGAAATTCTATCGACGCTGAGAACCATCGTTGATAGATGAAAATGTATTTGTTTTTTCTTTCGTAATGTCTCTTCCATTATCTTTATATCTTAGTTTATCGTACAGTTTCCAGATTAATTACACCGTCTATTGTTAGAAATTTATGGAACCAGAACATTGTCTAATGGCGCTAGTGAACCCGGCTATTTTATGAATTCTATGTATTTTAAACCTAGAATCCCATTAAAATCTATTATTAAATATGCCGCATACATATGTCACAGAAACGAAATTATTGTCTTAATTAATGTCGAGTTTTGAATAGAAGATGGATTATAAGTATATTGCTTACTTTTAAGGCGTGTAATCTATTACGAAAGCTCATAACATGATGAATGAACACAAATGATATTATACAGACACGTGAGTCGTTGCTAGAATAAGATATGCCTACACGCCCTATATTTAGTAGTGTAGTATATTAATAGACCATTTGTTTAAATTCTATTAGTCAGATTTAACTAATCGTAGCTTTTTACCTCATTTTGAGGCACAGAGTCGGCTAAAACTAAGGTATATGCAATATTACACTACAGACATAAAAGTCTTTTCAACGTTGGAATATATGGGCCTGGCTAACGTCATTTAGTGGTAAGTTCGAAGTCAAATGTTAGTAGGCGAACATATAACCGCACACAAAGTTAGTCTAAAATGAGCATAGTTTGAATCCTGACGAGGCAACTTTTAACCACACTGCACCGTCTTGTTTCAAGACAATTATATTGATTAAACTATTGGTTCTAACTGTATTATATCATAACTTTAAGATGTGTAAAATCCATGATATAAATTTAATGAGATTTATACAAACGTGACTTTACGAAAAGAAGTGGTTTTACAGTCTCGTACAAAAAAAATACAATAGGTAGAACTAAAGCCAGACAGTTACTCATGATATGTCAAGCAAAGCTCTGCGAGCAGGTACTCTTTGTTAAGTTAGACACAGCCAAATGACAGATTTAATACTTCCAAAATGCGTTACTGATATATTTTATATTAAACTGTAAAATTCAAAGATGGAAGTAGATGTCAAGTGAAGCTAATAAAATTGTGTAAAAAATATAAATTATATTCGAGCTTAAAGTGTTCTTGAAAAATATATAAAATAATCGCAAATCAGTTGCGAATCGATTTGTTTGTCGATAACAATGCCGAGACTTCGTTATCGGCGTCGTTACGCGACCACTTGCGTCGAGTGCATTAGGGTTGCGCTGTGTCGATAGTAATATATCGCACTCTCAGCGGAAAAGAAAAATATCTACTCATCAAGTCTAAAGTATAAATGAGTAATTGTAATATCTAAAGTGAGTACTAAAACAAAATTGCTGTTATTCCTATATTTTTTTAGTTATTCCAAAACATAATTTTGTTTTACAAATATAGGCATAAGGATATTATTTAAGCTAAAAGGGAAATACTTGACTTATTCAAGTTAGTATTTAATTTAAAAAGGAGAATCTCTTACGTTATCTTATTTTGAAGTTATTTTTGAAGATTAAGAAGACTTTCCACTTATTAAAATCATTCAATCGTCATTATTTATATAAAATAATCTTGTGCAGTATTAAATACAGAAATAAATCTATTTCTACGCATATCTTTTAAATGTCACATTGTGAATAGATACATATATTACAAAAAAATAATTGAAAGCTCTACTTATGCAGAAAATTGAACTTTTGTCCACAACGATTATTAACCTTCATTCGTATCTGCTAACTCTTTTTATCTTAAAACTCTGCAAATGGCCCTCGACAACGCGAGTACTGCGATCGTGTGCTTGGGTTTTAAGTAGACTTACAAATTTTACCTGATTCCTAAAGAAACTTACCCCTTATGACTAGAACCATAAGTATATTTTATTATATAACATTAATATATTCCTTAAAACCATTGCTTTATACTTTGTGTGAATACAATGTCCGACGCTCTCGATAAATATATTTGTGATCGGCACATCACTACTAACATGAGTGCGGTTTACATCGAACTCGTTAGCAACACTGTAACATCATTTTAAAACTTTTTACGATTCTTCATCAGTTTTGACCACATCCCTGTGCAATTCTGCTACACTGAACATAACACGGGAATACTTACTAATATTTAAAATAAATCTCATATCTTTACATTACATATTTATATAAGTGAAAGGAATCTCTGAATATAAACAAATTCCGTAGATTGAATGACTTTTTATTTTCCAGTTATCAAACGATACATTATTTTATAATTAAAGACCTGTTTTCATTTTAAACCTAGCTTCAAGTTTTAAATTCTTTACAACGATCGACAATTTAAATATTGAAAAAATTACGTTTTAATCACACAAACTTATTAAAGTATTGTGTTCCTTTTGTCAAACAAAGCTGTGGTCGTATTTCAGCCTCTAAACGAACACGAGTTTACAGAAACTTACATAATTCATACTATAATAACAGTATAGACAGGAGCAAAGTGGATGACACGTTGCTTCGGTCAAAGCATTATCAAGTATATCAAACACAGAGCCGGTCATTGACCCCGCAAAACTGCCAAGCCATCATCATTTAATATATTCACACGCACGCCTCCATCCTTCTGTGTTTGCTTTCATAATGTGCAAATACTTTTTTCCTTAGTGTCAAAATGGCAGAAAAAAGAATTTATATGTAAATGTTGATTACAATTGAACATAAGTAGGTATATATTAATATAAATTACAAAAAATTATTAATAATTAAACTATAAACAAATTAAATGATTTTTTATCTACGAAATAACTTACCATTAAAATAGATATATATGTAGTATCCGTAATATCTTAGGCTTTTATTAGATTTACTGTCCACAATAGAAACTTTTCACACGTGCAAATAGTTTTTAAGATTTTGTCTCGAGTCGGATTAACTTATACTTCAGGGTTTAATTCTTTTGACTCATATGCTAGAGTAGTTCATTTGTAGAAACCACAACAAATCCACAACAGCATGAGTCATAAAACTATTTAAACCATCTGCTTACTGAAACCCACACTAACCACCTCTAAGGTTTCTGAAACAAGTAAATCAAGTTCAAAAGTATCCGATACCTATTTCTTTTTAGATCGATACTTGCGGTTATCAATGTGACATCCGTTTTAATTTGCAAAGAACGTGAATTATAGTTTAATAATTTTTGTCTCATAATATCTATCCATGCCTAATAAATTTCCAGCAATGATTAAATCTGTACTAATATTATAAAGCTGAAGAGTTTGTTGGTTTAACGCGCTAATCTCAGAAACCGCTGCTCTGATTTGAAAAATTCTTAGAATGTTTGATAGTACATTTATCAAGGAAAACTATAAGCTATCTTGAATTAAAAAAAATAGGATCCTTACTAAAAGTCCAATAATATAACCCAAGGTGTAAAAATCGAAATTAACGTGAGCGAAGCCACTGGCAGAAGCTAGTACTTGTATGCAAATACATCAGCACTGAAAAGCAAACAAGCCGTTTTTGCTGGCCTTAAATAAACCCTTTATTAATAAGTAAATGTACTGACTTAATCATATTCAGCATAAAATTATATAAAAAAACTATGTAAAAAAGTAATTCTAGACTGATAAATATAAGAAATTTTATTTATCTTTCAAAAAAATTGTCTTTTCTATTAATCAATGTTGGATTTGTTAGTTACAACACTTATACTGCGTAATATACTTTGTTATTTTGGTAAATTATAGGGTCGAAATTTTTCAATTAGAATGTAAATATCCAAGTACGAGTCACCTTTTCCACCATACAGTCCGTACCGCTATATAATTTATACGTAATAACATATTGTAAAGGAAGGATGCATTAAAATGCAATGGTTGAGGAAAGATATTCTGTAATTATTACGTGGGCAATAAATAATAATTATCGTTTGCAAATATCCGTGTGTACGTACATGTTCGTTCAATAAACATCAGTACTAATTAACCGCAACAGATATTTACTAACTACCCACCTAATGATATATTTAACTGGTAGAGATTAATAAGGCTCTCTTTAAATTTTATATTTGATGCATTTTAAAATATATATTTCTATAAGATTGTAAGTGTTTACTTATAAATAAAATGGCCTCTTTATTCATTTGTAGAGAACCAATAAATATGTGTGTTACAAATCAAGAAATGCTTTCCGTCGTTAGAAACAAAATATTTTTCTGTATCTGCAGTAAGGAAAGAAAATTCATGCTTCTTAGTATATATATATATATATTATAGTTTATTTTAGTAGTATATCTATGAATTTATTTGTGTAAAGGAATGCTGGGTTGTGCCCGCGCCAGTCTTAAATCTTTCAATTAAACTGTGCGGTTTATATTTAGTTCAGTGGACTTCTGTTCAAACAATTCAGAAACAGAAATAAATATCAAAGATTTCTGCAACCATATATCTGCCACTGTAATTGTATAGACAACGAGAAAAGCAATGAAGAGCGATTTTAAAAAATATTCCTTGGTAATTTTATTAGCAACTTATTACAAAAATATGTAAAATGCTGTTTAAATTAAACGCAAATATTATTTCTTGTGAAAATCGTGAATTGTTCTCAACAAACGTGTATGAGTTTCGAAAACTATCCGTAGTGAAATAAATATTGATTTGTACAACCCTAGAGAGTAGGTTTCCGACTCAAATATTATTTCCTCCTTTCAAATATGTGTATGTGTGTATATATATATTTATATCAAATGAATATTCATACTATGTAACTATGTGACTCTGCGAATAACACCTCTGTCAGTAATTAATTTTTACTGAGTTTAAGACAACATAGCTGACTAATAGGTATTATTAAATGAATGCAATTAACACATAACTAGTGCAACTAATTTCTATAGGTGATGCGGTTTCGTATATGTTCCTTGCTTCATTTCAGATTTACTAGAGGTATATTAAAACATTATAAATTCAACTCCAAGTCGCATATAACTTACTCATTTTTAGCATAAAAACATATAACCTTCATTTATAAATTATTAACGTTAATTTTACTATAAGTTAAATGATAATACAATAATTAGGTATCTACAGCACATATTGTGTTAAAAGCTTTAAGCCTGTTTTTTTAAGTATTTTCTGTATGAAGTTGAAGTTGCAAGAATGTACAAACATATTGAAACTATTTAACAACAAAGACAAAACAGGTAAGTACAATTACAACGTACTTTATTTTTCTCAGTGCCGACTTTTTCTGAGAGCTACCTATTTACTATTGGAATCCATTACCCCAGTTTTAATACTTTTTATTTAGTTACGTAAATCCAAAATTCAGATTGGTGTTTATTAATACATGAATCAATTCTAATAGATGAAGTTTAAAATAAAAATATTAAAAAATTAGATAACCTAATCTAAGACCAATCTTAAAATGTTGAAATAAATCAAATATATTTCGAATTTACATAGTTTAATACTGACGTCTAACGTCAATTTCCTTGAATATTTAAATCCAGATGACCATAAATATATCACAAGTCCAAAGGGAAAACGAAGTGATTAACTTTTAATACAAATAATTAATTACTTTTATACCTGTAGGATATGAAAATTAATTTTTACCTTGGTATATTATTATAAATTTTAAGCGATTTCTTATTTAAGCTTGATCTTACGTGAACTAATCTGTTTAACAAGGGCCTTGTACTGCGTTCAATATGCCAATGACTTTTATCGTTAAATTAAGGTGTGTCCATAAAGATCACGAGTGAGTATTACTCGTCTAAGCGTTACTGCTAATTGAATGGCGGCCGAAAGGGCGCTGCGTCGCACCGATAAACATTTTACATTTATTTTCGACTACTTACAAAAATTGTGTAAAATTTAAAGTTCATTTTACATAATGTTCATATAGCTTGGTTTTACGAAAAGCTTTGAAATAGGTTTCATTGCAAAATCAAAAGGAAGAGCTACGAAAACCTCCGTACTTGCTTATAATTGTTTACATTTAAAACCGTAGTACAAAAATTACTGAATAATTCGGATTAGATGTCAAACAATACCTTCCCGTGTCAGTGTTACCTTAATAGGAAAATCAACGAATATTGAACGGCGTTATTAACATATATTTCAAAATTGATATTTTGAAATTATTCTATCTTGTAGAGTTTGCAGGATACCGATAAAAATGTATGTATACGTGTGTTCTGTTTGCTAGGATTCGTTGAATACGCATTCATCAACCTGAATGTAACATAAAATAAAGCACTCACATCCGGATTACGCAACTCTGCGATGTCAATTAAAGCTTTGTCCGATGAAGCGTGACTTTCCGGTGTGTTTATAGCTTAATAAATTGTCTAAACTGTCCCCGAGCTATGCATGTAACGCAACGCAATAAAACAATTTGAGCGCATTGTCATTACGTTGACATATATAATACTACCTAAAACTCGCCGTCTTGGTATAAAGACAAATGTGATTGTAACATTCAAGATATGAGTAAAAAACCATTTGATCGTTCATTCTAGATTACCAAGTACGTACTTATAAATGATATAAATATTCTGCAATAGTTAGTAGACAAAAATAAAACGCTCGTTTATTCGTTACTAACTCACTTCCACACTTCAGTTTCGCTCTCTATTATATTGTAGAATTAAACAAACAAGTAGGTATCTCTGTGGATTTACCGGATATCCTACCAAAACCCTGAACCTAGATGTAACTGGATTATGACAGTATATGAAATATGTCCAAATACGGTGTCAGAGTACGTCCATTATTTATTTAGCTCTCAGTAAGTGCCACTTGAAACACTGTCTTAATTAACCAGAAACTACGATGAGAGGGCTTCTACATAAGGCTGCAGGTGTGTTCATGAGCGATAGCGATGTTTAACAAGTGTTACGCAGATTTTTGGAAACTATGAGGATGAATAGGTAGGTTTCTCGATTCGTTTCATATTGATACTATGTCTAAGATATTGTCTTATTTTGAACTAATAGTGGTTGCGGCGCAACTAAGACTAAGCAGATAACATCGTATGAAGATCCACTTGAATTTGGTAATTGCAGCTTGTATTCATTGTTATACCCATATAATGATGGTGGCATAGGTGTTTTTTATGTTGTGTGTTTAATGGCAACAACCGAAATTAATGTACCATTCTTGTCACTTATCATTATTCACTAGTGCACGCTTCCCGCTTCGCTTATGATTACGCGCACCTTAATGCTGAGTTTGAATTTTCCACGATGCTCATAAATCCATAATTAAATAGGGAACCGGCTCCGGTTCGTTATGGAGGACTTTATTTAATTTTTCTCATCTCTCCACTCACACTTAGGAAGCGGCTTAGGCGCAAAAATCAAACTAGTACAGTTTTACATAGGCCTTATTTTTTATACTAAGCTTTACACATATTTGTAACATGTAATGAAAAAAGTTTCTACTTTGGTTTGAATTTTATATATAAATCTGAGATCTGAGATCCGTGATTATAAAGTATTTTATACGAGTTTAATATAGTAACACGTATTGTTTTCCTTTTTGATTTTACGGAACTGTCTAAAAAAAGTGAGACTTGCTTTTGTGGCGTATAGGTTTCTATGGTTCATGCCAAATATTTTTGTATTTGTTAAATTATAGCTAACTTGACTCATATTTGACCACACTAATATGACACGAGTATGTCATTAAATATATATGTCATGAAATTTCATCCCTACCTGATATAGGTATCTAAAAAAAGCCTTGTAAATCGGGTAGTTCCGAGTACAATGATATGTTACAAAAACTTTAAATTTTTCCGCTGAATTTAGTTGTTTATAGCGAAAATGAAAACGCGCCCGCGCCTTCTCTTTATATAAGAATCAACATTGGAAAAAGAAAAATTGAGAAAACAGTAAGCCTAAATTTGGTGAAAAGAGGGTTTTGCACGTAAATTCAGACGTAGTATTATGGGATCCTGTCCATGGAAGCAGTCTTCACGCCAAGCGTTATACTTTTCCGTAATTTAACTTTATCTCAAACCAGAAACTTTCCTTTTTACCTTCATTAAGTGGAAGGTCTTGCTAGTCAGCACTTTAAGCACTTTTTGTAAGCGTTTTACTTAAGTCTAAGTTAACCACTCCAAGTTTGAAGTTAATCTAACTCTAGTTACATAGTAATTATTGCGAATAAAAATGTTAAGAAACTAGATCTTCAAGTAAATAATTTCATACTTCAATTTTATTTTATTTTCTATTACGTTTTTGGTCGCATTTCGCTCCAAGATAATGTAACTATATATAAACAATTTCACAGACCAACAGACATTCTAATATATATATATATATATATATATATGTATAATCCTAGTTTTAAAAATATTTATTGTCCACAGAAAACATGAAATTATGTAGTGTAATTCATGAAAATCTGACATTATATTTTTTATAACACAAATATGACTGTATGATATTATTTCATAACATAGCTTGATTTTGTGTGTTTGTCTACTGCTTCACGCTTTATTGCTAAAGAGCTCCCCTATAAACTATTGTAATGAGCGCTATTGTCGAAGTTTATGGCCCTCTTTATCGTATTGTACTTTTCACAATAGCACTTGTAATTTTATGGCGGAGGAAGCGATGATGGTTATAAAAATTCGCTTAGGATACGATTTGTGGTTCTAAATGATAACATAATATTGGATATGTTACGACACTTAGAAAATTAGGCTTAAGTGGGTGGCAGGAATGCCGAAATTCTATCTGGGTTTAGAACCTCACAGCATAAATTAAATAGCCGTCTTTTAATTATATACTATAAATTTCGAAAACTCAGGTTCAAAATATCTGGCAAGTTTTAAATAGGACACGATTTAACTCTGTGTTTCGTAAAATTATTGTACAGTAATCTAAAGTACATATACATACAAAGTTTCATTTCGAATCCTGGACTAAAACTACGTTAACATTGTCTTCCAAAATTTAATTACATTATATAATATATTATAGCTTTTATGTGGAATAACTTATTGTGAAGCTTAAATGTCATAAGTAAAATGTATTGGTAACTGGATTTTAGTACGTAGGTATATCAAAATCTTCAAAACACTTATTATTATTAATACACACACAACGTGAGCTTATCTGTGAGATATGGAAGAAAATATGATTTGATTGTTAACAGTTGTTAATTGATTTAATTGTTTCAGGAGTAACAATCGCATATTGACCGCATATATAAATACTTACCTAAAAATGAGCAAATGGTATCACTACATAATATATCTCCGTCTGACACCACGCGCGCTCGTGATGCGATCTTATTTGGTTCATTAAAAAAACATTGCGTTTGGTTTATTTGTGTCTCGCAGAATCACTGCTTCTGTCTTTAACGGCTCTTAAATAGGGATGTGCATCTGCCAATCGATAATATTGGGCATCGATGAACATTCCTGCGAATTTAGTGTAAATAGGAAGACAATCAAGTTATCAAGATTTTAGATAATTCCTTTTTATTAACAATTTTCATCAATAATTTCAATTTTGTAAAACTGCACACGATATTTTGTAGAAATTGTTTAAACAATCAACAATGTAATCAAAACATAATATTTGGCCGTATAAGCTATTTAATAGTAACTATTCGATATAAAAATAGATAATAGAATAAAACCACAGCATTTATTTATTAAATATTATTATAATAAAAATATCGTTCCTAGCATGAGAGTATCGACAATTGCTCATCACTAAAACACGCACAGGACGACAGGACCAAGCACAATAATGATTATGTAAATACAGCGCCGGCGCAGCTAGCTTTTGCATTTTACGGCCAGTGTAATGCCCGCCGAGTGAAGGGCGCACGCGCGCGCGTTCCACGCAAATTCAGAATAATTTTAATATAAACGGTTTTATTTGAATATTGTACGGATGTTTTATTTTAACAGAAATACATTTATTTAAATTTTTTGTGTGCAGTGAGGTGTTATGTGTTATACATATGTAGTGTGTATTGTTAGGGCTTACGTTCGTCAGTTTGCAATTTCTAAATCGCGGTTTCACGTTACAAATTACAATACTGCACTTGAAGTGGTCATGTTTTATGTGGTTTTAATGTCATGGCTTTGCTTATTAGATACTGTTATCCACCCATAATAATATTTAATGTTGATCCTCAATCGTGAACATAATTTGATATTCTGCTAATTATTATGAATAAAAAAAACATCATCTATAACTCCTGAAATTAGGATATTTATGTAATTAAAATAGCAAGTAGATAAAAAATATTTAGTGATATGATACTACGTAAAAGTAGCCTTATTTAGAATTAACAATAATATAGTATATATAATTTTTTTGTCTTTCCTCTTTGGTTTTTAGAATAGCTACTTAAATTTAATTAAATAGAATTTTAACTGTGCCCATAAAAACCATTGTCAGAATCTACCTCTAAAATTGGTTAAATCTGTATATGAAAGAGATAAGCGTATATATACCAGGCACACACCAAAAAGCGATGAACTCAATACAATAGGCCTCTGACTCAATGAGTAATAACTTCCGGAGTATAAAGCTATACTTATGATACAGTCATCCGATATCTCCCATAGACAAAGGAACCAAATTATATAGACATTAAAAAACGGGACCTCATTTTTATTACTAATGCGTGTAAATACACCTCAGGTAGATCTTATGTTATCGTGTTTAATACATTTCATGTTTCGAGAGCATACTATATCTCTTAAGGTAATTTTGCAGGTTCCAAGCGACTTTCCCTAGACCGTTACATAATCTTGTGCATAAGCACTGCAGGACTTGTAAAGACATGTACTTTATCTTATTAAAAACTTATCATGAGACATCCTCTTTTTTCTTTATCTCTGAGATATTTTTAAGCTATAGAAGAAATTGGGAAAAGTATGAAAATTAAGCTATAGCTGTCAAAATTTTACCATTAAATTGGTCATTTGTAATTATTGGAATAAATATGAATTATTAAAGTATTAGTTTATGGAAAATGGAGATATAATAAAGGCATTTATATAATTAATAGCCAATTAATCTATTGTCTACTCTTATAATATATCTTGCTCATTAGTATACGATTGAGTCTATGCAAAATAAATTAAATTTATGAAGCCTAGTCCCTACTTCAGTCCGAGTATTTGAACTTACTACTTTCAAAATAGAAATATCAAAAGAAGACACGTCGTTTACACCCATTATTTTCGATTTCCTTCGAGAAAATAGATTGTTTCGAGTAAACCGAGCAGAAAGTGAAATTCACTTGAAAAACGGGAGAAAATAAATCGGCTGACATTTGAGCCTGCTCAGAATAAAGATGGCCTCCATTTGTATGCGGTAGGTGGTAGCACTGGGCGCTCGCGCGGGAAAAAATGACAGCTCATCCGTGTTTTATCTGTGAAGTGACATTTGTCGGGACCGCGCATTTGAAGTGCGGAGGGTTTGCATACGAAAATACCATAATAGGATTAAATCATTGCGAGGAATATACATTAAATGTCACAGGATTATTTTTGCGGTTTATTTTGAGGTTATGCTTTAGTCTATGTTATTTTACACTTAGATCAGATTTTATATACAAATAAACTCTACATTTACAGTTGTAATTGAAAGATATTGCGCCTAATTGTATTGTATTTCCTTAATATGCATAACGATGCAGTCGCGATCCAGCCATTAATAAAGTTATTAATAACAAATGGATCTTACTTAAAAATGACAGTAGAATATGGTGTTGCCATTATTTAATTACGGCTTTTATGAATGCTGGTTCTGTTACAGTAATTAATACCATTACTTATCAACAATTTTCAATATTTCTACGTTTATTTATCTTTAAAAGTAAATTTTGATGTTATGAAGAACTTCGAACGGTGAAAAATAAATTATAAAAAACACTAATTGCCTATTGTTCACTCACGCGATTAGCTAACTGAAAGCTATGTACCAATGTGTTGCCGGCCTTTAAATTTCTCATTGCCGTAAAAGCCTAGACTAGCTTAACGCAAGCGAATGGTATATAAATACAGTATTCACGAGTGAAGGATTGAAGCAATAAACTAGAATTTATTGGCTGAGATTCGCATTCAAATAAATATAGTGAAATGCTTTCTATGGCGGCATACCGATCACTAAGAATAACCTTCTAGTTTAAGAGTTAGGTAATAGTACTTTATTCAATTAATGTATGAATCTTAAATTATGTTTAATAATCTCATTCACTTTTCGACGTCATATCTTTGAGTACGAAATTAAAATTATATTTACATTAAAATAATTGTTTTCCGTACACATTTGTTCTTTAATTTAATTCTTAATTTAACATCTAATATTTTCAGTTATATAATATACAAAAAGCAGTATATCATTTCAGTATTTTTATATTTGCTATAATTATTTTAATTTTATTTTTAGTATGGATATATTCCATATATTCTAAATTTCATAGTTATATGGAATATTGAATATCATTGACTATCAATGAATATTGAATCAATTATTTTCTTGATGTAGCTAAATTATACCGGAGTTATAAAGTATACTTTAAGAAGTTCTTAATAAGTTTTAATGTTGTGGGATCTTATGCTACGGCCACCCTCTGTGTTGATAGCTAATGGTTTTATTGCGAACATTGACCTCAATGAAATGGATAACCAGGAACACTAAACTGGTGGTGCATTATTACAGATAGGTAGCATTTGGTTTTACGAACAAACTGGCAGGTAAAAGTTAAGAATTTTAGGAATTGCGAGTGCAGTGGGTTTAATTTGAATAATTCTATTCAATTTTTCGTTAGAAACAATAAAATTAACGATTGAAAAATGAAAAAGTATCAAATATTTCGTTAAATTATAACAAAATACTGATAAACATGAAGTAGTTTAACACTAGACGCGAATAAACCAAATCCCAATTAAATAAAAGAAAAAAACAAATATGCTCAATTTTTCAACTAATTTTAAATTTTATGCGTTGAATACTTTTCGAAAATGAAGTCTAGTTTTAGTGTTAAATAAAATTCCTAAACGAAGTCGCAGTCTAAACCTACCTTCCAGAGACAGACGCATAAATTTGCATTGTTATTACTTGCATATAAATCAAATATGAAGTCCGAACTGTGTGGAACTCAGATCTGTCCTAATTAGCAAGTTTCCGTGAATAT
>JAOSYY010000012.1:11484279-11495792 GCA_025727935.1 Hebomoia glaucippe | reverse complement strand
CTTGCATATAAATCAAATATGAAGTCCGAACTGTGTGGAACTCAGATCTGTCCTAATTAGCAAGTTTCCGTGAATATAGGTACTCACTATGTGCAAAAGTCATGTATGGTATCGTTGATAGGGTGACTTGTTATATATGAACAGTTAATAATAATTCTAGCAACGCTTTTGTTGAACGAGCTGGATAAAATACTAAATTACGTATGAAGCAACTTTTTTAAGGATCGTTGACAGAAATCGGTTGATGCAAATAATTTTTATTGCTTTGTAAACACCACTGACGATAACCCATTTTTGGTTAGTAATATATTCATTTGGTTTGTTAAAAATGTTAATTTTACTAAGAAAGAGATTTATAATTTTAATATGATTAGTTTTAAGTTGAGAAGTAGACGAGTGCGTAAATATTAGTTTTAAAGTGTTAAATCTAAGTAAATTTTATAAAATATTATAGAAACAATGCAGACTATTCCGTTTTACTAGGATCGTAAATGTATACGTTCAAATTCGGTGCAAAAAAGTCATAAGTATTTTAGATAGACATTCTTTGCAATGGAAATATACTTACTCTTTAGTAGTATCTGTACTTAATATCTTGTAAATAAACAACAGCTGTTCGGTTGCAACGAATGTACTTTAAATGATTATAGAAATAAATTCTACATGGAATAAATAAACAAGCTGCGGTTAGCAAAACTGTGTACAGTTTTAACACGATTTCGTGCGACATTTTGTTACTAATAACTCAAAACAATACCGACAAATTGGCTCCGAGCGCGAACGGTCTGAAACAAATGAAGTGACATTTTGCTTTGTTTGCACTTCAAGCGCTAACTTCGCTGCAGCGGTTAATTCGAGCGCTGGATTTGCTTAATACGTTAGTTTTGGACTTTGGTTGAATTTGTTTTGCATTTATAAGCACTTGCGGCTTTTGTTTTAATATTTCATTATGAATTTGAATAATATTACGAAAATGAATGTGAATGAATGTTTTAAGAGATAAAAGATGTAGTTTCGTGTTTTCTAAACGGAAGTCCGCCATTTTATTTAAACATTTAAATTTATAGGGTTCGGGTCCCCTGATTCCTGAAAGTTAAATAAATAAAGACAAAAATTGGATTTTATGTTCAAAATTATGGATTCAAACAAATTAATTAAATATCGTTCAACTATTTATAACTTACTTAATGAAGTTATAAAGAAGTCTATTCTTTCATAATCTGAATTATGATAGCGTAATTAGGTATTTATTATCAAATAAAACCGCTTGAATATGTCATTGATCGATAAATATAATGAAAAATTGCAAAAACCCAATCCATAGATCAATTCTTGAAAAGATTACTAAGTAAATAATTATGCTAATCAGGGTGCATAACATTTTCAAAAAATATCCGGATATATAATTCAAAGAGAGCTTAATTTATCTCTTGTAGCGGTGCACACATAAATCAGATTTACGCCGCTCCGCTAATGAAGCAATCCTTTAGGCTATTTGCAGAATGTCCTAACTCCTAGGTATAAATGCTAGAATTATTCCAGGCATGCGAGTTTAAAACAAAATTTATTTTCTTCTCTAGCAGATACAGAGTGTTACAGAAAATGTAAAAAACTTAGTTTTTATAAGATTCAATCTTCTTTAGTCATTGTCAAAACTTATTTTCACCTTTGACTTGCTTGGCATTCGGACGTTATTAGTATAAAAATCTTTGTTTGAATAAATCATAGATATCAATTTAAACGTCATTTAATAATAATATATAATGTAACATATGTCAACTAATTTAAATCCGTGATACGCGTAGTAATTAAAAAAATTAACCATAAAATAAATAATCAAGATTTTGTGGCAACCCTTTTAGATTTTGTAAAGAAAATATTTATTGTACACTATCCTCGAGACAAACCTATACCTGTTGCTTTAATGTAAATGTTGTGTAGTTTAGCGAATCTGAATCCCAGTCTATCCTGTACCCACAGGTTATGTACTTCGTAAGCAGTAACTCACGAACACCGGAAAAGGTTTAATTTCAACGTTCGCGACAAACGAGCGAAAATAGCTTGACACTCTCTGACTAACGCTTTCACACAAAATTACCGTTATTTTAACTACTCTTAATAAGTTGGCGCAGCCGTTCCCGAATGGTAAAAGTTTTGTGAAACTTATTCTGCCAAATATTTAATTATATACAGTCATTTTTAGTCCTAATGAAACTTTTAACGTTATTAAAATCCTCAAAAGCATTCGCTAAAAACTAAATCCCGCAATTTAAGGCCATTATACTAAAAAATGACGATGTGATATTTGTCGGGTAATCATTTTGCCTGCATTTAACTTAAGCCTTAACTAATTGGCACAATATTCTTAACTCTTTTTAAATCAAAAACAGAAGTTATAATATAAATCTAAAAAAATACACGACCTACATCGAAAAAGATATATGTATTACATTAATTTCAAACCATTGATTCCGATTTCATATCTTGTTAACAACCCGTTTTGTATAAAGCCATAATGCAGAAAAAATATCGTTACTTTTACGTTTTACTTGTCACGTTAAGAGAAAACGTTATTATGAAAAAACTTAACACTGTTATCCATCAAGATAAAATATTACCATCCATATACGGTTAATGTAATAATTGAAAATATACGTGTAAATTTACGTAAGTATTTCACAAACGTAGCATACATTATAATTATTTTATTTGCACAATAAAAATACGTTATTCGTGTACGAAACAGATATGCTTACGAAATATATTGATTTACGCCATTGTGTCAGTTATATGTCCACGATATTGCGCTTAAACCTTACTTTGCATCCAAGATGAAACTTCGATAAGCGACACTCTTAAGGCGGGTAATTTTTTATGAGAAATCAGAATGACGTTCTCATTGCAATGAAGTCTTGATAGCGGACCATGTCTTAGCCACATTACGCAATTATCACTTAATTATTAAGTTTGTTATATAGCAACTGCAATACTTTTTCTGGTTAAAGAATCGAAAAATATTGACAAAACATTATTGAGTTATGTACTGAGTCTATTGTACATTCTACACTTAGCTACGTCGTATGATGTGAATGATACAAAACTGAGCTTTTCATTTCGTTTACACTTCTACTTTTCCTTACGACTCCTAAACTTCTAAACATCTGTGTAACAATAGATGGCGTTGCAAATAAAGATTAAGTGAACACTTCAGTTGATTGTGTTTTCAAAGAACTGCCCTTTACTATTATTATTGACAGTCAAACACCGATACGAAACAACTATTACAGAATTAAAAATTTCGTACTTGCGTTTCGGTACCCTTTTGTTTTTTTTAGTGTAAATTGAATCGGTTCGGGAGCGAATAGCTAATACGTATTTTGAAAATATTCTTATAACTGTTTTCATCAAACTTATGTATCTGATCTTAAAAATTTCAACATAAAAATATAAATCGTTTAGTCGTCTGTCCACTCTCATAAATAACTAAGGATAATTAGAGTTACCTTATTTAATAATTGCTTCACCAGGGCCAACGTTAAACATACCAAGTGTTATTGCAAACACACTATTTAAAGTACATATAAAGTGAACAGTGATAAAATTTAACAAGTGATTACAAAGTCTTACAATGTCTTGTGATCGAAACACGTAAAGTGAATACGTGACGATGCACTTACAAACTGAGCTTTCCTGTGACATTAGCCGTAAGAGTTGTGATGGAGAGAAGATTCAGATATCAGAGGAGGCTGAGATGCTCTACTATGAGCTGATCAGGGCCTTAGAAGAAGAAGAAACGGTAAATATACATAATACTCAATTAAATAGTAAACACTCGTAAAGTAACAAAATATCGAATGCCTTTGTCTCTGTATCTGTATTGTATGCTAGGCCTTGTCATATTTTTGTTACCTGTAGGTATCTAGGAGAACTTGAATGATTTATATACGCGTACGTAAGGATTAAAAATTCAAGAAATTTTTACGTCGATGTGTGTGTGTAATCATTTAGTCGAACACCTGCCGGTACATAATTAATTTTACCTACACTTAAATATAAGTAACAGTTTATAAAATATGGAATTATCTTAAACCAGAGGGTCTAGTGTTTAAAGTATTAAAAACGAGGCGTGAACGAAATATTTAATAGCTGTTATCTTTTGAAATGGTTTTTGTACGCTCGTGTCGAATTACCAAAAGGTTTCCCACGGTCTTTTGTGTGTTGTGGTCTTATATAACAACTGTGTAGCTTGTAGTGACGATGCATAGAATTATTACCCACACCTAAATAGTAGAAATGGTGACGAATCTGAATCTAGTGCAGTGCTACGCAATGATCAGGCGACAGTCGTCTCTTTTCCACTGACCAATATGCTCAACGGGTTCCGAAACACTAAGAGCCCTTCTAGTTTCTAAAAACCGAGGATTATATGTTATATAAAATTTTGTTTAGGTACTTTTTTAGCTGTATAAACAAAATAGACCACAGCGTCATCGGGGGTCCCAATATCCATTACAGTTAAACAGTTAAACACGTCCTTAAATATAATTATGCCCGATGCTATCTTATCTTTTATAACATTAAGGATACAGACACTAATAAAATTAATGCAATTTTATAGACAGGACTATATCAAACCACTATAAAACAAACCAACGCATCCATTAATGATCCCTATTAACCTATTTTCCATTTTAACAGTAAATATATTTTAATTCCGTAGTGTTTGAAACTAAACAGACGGAGATGTAAAGCATTTGTAAGCGGAACACTTATTTGGCGGTAAACATTTACTTAATAGAAACATTATCTTCCCTTCCAAATATTTTTCACGCTGATTTGTAGGCATCGCAAAAATCTTCAGTTAATAATTAGCAAAGTGAGAATCGATCTGAGCAAAAAAACTAAAAACTACAGTTAATTTATTCACAAACCAAGCGGGATATTGAACTGGACTGGTTTTTGCTTTTCATCGCGAAATAAGATCAAAACTTGCTCGCGTTGCTCGGTAACAGGTTTGAAACATTTTGATTAAGGTATCATAATTGGCAGAACACCCCAGAATTTTCGGTTAATCTTTGGATTCTTGGCCTTGGTACCCATGCTGTAATAAATTTGTTTATCAGTTTTCGGTAAATGAATAAAAGACTCCTTTTGATAAACATCACTTATATTCATAATTCTAGCGTAAAAATGAAGACAGAAACAATCATACATTCTTTGTACTTTATGATTCCCATATACATAAGCTTTATAAATCGTATTTGAATTATCTTTGTTCCTTACGCAGATTCGAAATACTCCAATGAAATATAACGTACTAAGGACTGGAAATTGGACACTAACGCAATTTTAAAGCAACCACAAATAGAACTAATATCGATTATACAACGGACATAATTCGGTAGTACAAAATACGGGACTTATCTAAATTTGTAGGAATGTCTGCCCTGTACATTACAACGGAATACGATCTAGTTTCTATTTATTTCATCGTAATTGTGATCAACATAACAAAATAACGACAAAAGTCTATGCAATTTATTTAACTTTAAAAATGACGTCATCATTATAAATGAACAAATGTACCTAATTGACAAAGCGCAGAGCTGTGCTCTCAGAAAATTCAGTATCTCTTTAAATTCTCGCTACCTCACGGAAATAACAAGTTTGCTTTTGAAAAATATTCTATTTTTAATGTTCTAAAGGCTTACTATACGCGAGGTTTGAGATGTAATTGCGTTGTATTTTATTATTTGTTTTAAACGGACGAATGCTTTTTTGGGACAAATTGTGAGCGAGCAGCGGTTTGTGTGATTTATTTAAAGTTTATTTTAACTAAGACGGTTATAAGTTCTTTGAATATGAAAATGAGTTAAATTAGCAAATTCTTTATATTTCTACTGCAATTACTCCAAGTGATTCTTGTAAGATATTTCCTTAGATGTATGGCAGCTTTTTTATTAATTATTCAACTGCTTAGGTTTTTCAAGATCTATTACAAATATGCATTATATTTTAAATTAACTTATATTAAAATAGACATATTCTGTATATTTCGTACATTCCGTATATTTTAATATCTCGAATTCCCATAACGGTGCTAAACTATAACATCTACGACTTCTCTATCTATAAATTATTCATTATTGTATCGGCAACAGCGACGTGACTGATAAAAAGCTTTTCACTTGAACCAAACCTGACGTAGTCCTGTGAAAGCAATTTGCAGCAATTTTCTGAATCGTTGCAGCGCTGCGGTGAGTGCAACAAGGTGCTACATGCTTTCATGTTTCATTACAGATATGTACTCGAATTGTGTCTTTTTGGAGCCCGACTGTCCGGTAGTGCCTCTGAAAATTAATGTATATAAAGCATATTATAGATATGTATTGAGGATTGATATAAACTTGTTTTAAAAGTAAGAAATTTTTTGAATTATAAACATACATGGGAACGAAGGGCCCTAAGTTTGGGGCCTCAACTACGTACCACAACACACGATATAACTGTTTTAGTTCAGTTCTCACGTGCAAGATTTTCCATTACCTACAAGTAGGTAGAGCGCGTAAAAGAAATTCTTTTCGAATCTCTCTGAAAGTATAACGAATAAAGTTGTAAAGAACAAGTATATACTTCATTAATTATGGTTTTAATAACTCGTTATTGCTTCGTATGTTGAGATTATTTTTCGAGTTACATTTTTGTGGATTTCGGAAACTTAATCTAACATAAAAGAGCATTGTTTAAGTGTTTAAAAATACTCAAATTATGGCCGGGAAATGGGGCACACGTAAAGAGACACTAACTGTTATAAGACAAATGTTATATCATTTTCTCTGCAATCAGTCAGCTACAAAAATGTACATTATTAAACACTTTTGTAAGTTTCTCTTGAAGTAAAGTTAATCAAACCTCTTAACTTATTATTTATAACCCGTTGTATGTAAATAAATTAATAAGTTCCCTATCGGAGCTGATCAGTTAATGAAGATATTATCATATTAAATTGTCCTCCTAATGTTTTATGCATTTCCGAATGCTCAAAATAAAAATAAATATGTCGGCAGCACATCATTCAGTAATTCATGATATCACGTTGGTTGAGCCCTAACCTGCTATATAGTGAACCTTAGTTCATCTGTTGCTTAGATGAATAGAAAAATAAGTAGATATATATTCGCCCACTTACTTTTTTTCGCCCGAAACTAAACTAGTGTATGAACACAAAGAGTCCTTTGACAAATGAAGATGTGGAGTGACGTGTCACGTCACATGTGTCACGTCAAGTGATAACGTGACACGCATTAATAACTCTTCATTGAACGAGACGAGAGAGGCGATTTGAGAGATGATTATGCTTTTTGTTGCTTTACATTTCGTCATCCTCTTCGTTACTCGCATTATTAGCAAAAATTATTATTTACAATTTTTTTGTACAACAGTTACAATTTCAATGAGTTTTAAATAAAACCTTTTTTATTCGTAATATCACTTGTGATCGATATTTTCTGCGATGTAAATTTAGATGATTCAGTCTAAAAGCGTTCAGTCTTTTCGGAATGACGATACTTTGTCAATAACAAGTGAATGCATTCTAAAAGTAGGTACCTATTCACGCTTAAAACACTTTACCTCGTTTTTAACTTGTCAAAAGCCGTTATTCCTTTTTTAATTATCTGACATGTGACGTGTAATGTTGACAGTTAAAAAATATGAAACCTATTTAATTTATTCACGACGATCACACAGTCTACTAACTGCAATATGCATAACCGTCATACATTTGACTTCTACTGCTAATGAACACAAAATATTTCAAATATTTTATTATTAAAATATAGTCGTTCAAATCATGATATTAGAAGGACGGGTTTACTCATTGAAAATAAAAAAACTGTATATATATATTAATGATGGTCATTAGTCTTATTAAAGGTATAATTTTCGCAAAACCTTTATCTTCACAATTGTTCTGCCTTGATATGCATGGATTTATAGTTCATTTTTATTATAGAATGTCTTACTATGACAGACCACCATTTTTAATTAAGTATTTGTTGATGTGATAAAGACTTACCTACTTTTATTTCGACTATTGAGAAAAATAATCTAACAGTATCAATACCACACATTCCCTACTACACCGTTAGTACACTGTGGTTCTAATTATGGTAATAAATATAATAACGGTGTTAATTTGAGCCGTGTTCGGAGCATACTTAAGTGATAGATAAACATACTTAACATTTAACTGTATAGTGTTTGTCTTAGTTCAGTGAAAGAATTCGTCGTTAGGTTGTTAGTACTGTAGATATTGCAAAGTAACAAATTTATCCGTCCTTACAACATTATATACTTAGAATGAGTCAAGTCCAATAATTACTCTTTTTTCTTTATGTACAAGTCGTTATTTATTAATTTACCTCCTCTTTATAACTACAAAGCTTGGATATTTAGAAAACACTCTGGTCTTTTAAAAATATTGCTCCTAACACTGCATTAGTCATTGAGGTTTTCTTATTAAGAGGTGATAGCTTAGTAACAAGACATCACTTATTTTGTCTACCAATTTATCTTTATTAGTAGTATTCAGTAATTCATCGACTGAAGTCGAAAGACGCTCTTCGCGATCTTTCTATCTACATAATAGTGGTGCTTGACCCGGACGAAATTAAAAACATATTTCAGACATACAAATACATATTAAACTGGGCAGCAATTAGACTTGAAACCCATCGGTTTTGAAAGGGTTATCCCGCTTGATCAACAGGCCCATTCACGTAATTTTCAACAATAATAACATTCTTTTGAAGTTTTGTTTTTTACATATACAAAATTTACTAAAAGCAATGAACTTCCCTTTCCAAACATCATGAATGAGATAAGAAACTGATGGTGCAATGTTGTACTGAATTATCATAATAGCTGGATGTACGAGCTTCGATAACTGTATGTTGTATGTAACTTTATCTATAAATTACGTTTCAATCGATTTAGTGTATGGTACAAGTGCATAATTTATAGCGTAAATTAGTATTGAATGAGGTTTTATTAAAGCTACATACATTGCCACGGGACTTCACTTTCTAATAATTAATAACTTGATATTGAATCATTTTATATAAATGCTAGTAGCTCTGAAGCTGTACTACATTACATACTGCAGAATCGAAAGCTTTGAGTTTCTTATAAGTCAATGTTTTATTCTAAAATGCTTAAAGATATAGCAATAATGAGCAGTTTTCACAGTGACTCAGTTACAAGCGTTGTATAATGAGACTCATCGCTTTTAGCTTATACCACACAACAATGCAAACCTGTGCTATTCAGATACGACGGCTTGAACAGGCTTGTTAGATTATATCCCAAACTTAATAATTTATCATTCTCGGCTTAACTGGTGCTTAAACATGTGAGTGCTTATAAATTACACAACGTAATCAATGACAGAAGAACATTTCATATGAAATTAAAACAAATTAGTATTATGTTTTAAACTAAAGACAAAACGCATTGATTGTGACTTGAGCGTAACTTTAATATTCCTTCGTTTTTTAATACTCGTAAATAACATCGCAAAGCTTTGATGTAACGTATTTTAGTGCTAAACATACAAATGAACTCCCAAATTTAATTAAATTTTAATGTAAATCTGTCACAATTTTGTCATTTATACAAAACAATTGGTTGCGATACCTCCGCGCGTGCCTAATTTGACATTTTTGAAATGTCAGACTACAAAGGTTAGTCGTGATTACAGTTTGAATATTTTACTTCGTGATATTAAATTGTCACGCTCTGTCGCATGGTGGCAACGAAACATATTCCCAATAACTACATACACTAAATTCTTATTCAGTAACAGTTAGCTTAGAAATAAAGTTTGACATTTGACGGTTATTACGATGTGAACGGTATTAAAAATGTGTTGTAAATTAAAAATAAACATTGTGTACCTGGCTCTCTTTATTATCAAAAAAACTAGAAACTATAAGATACAAAATTGCATGTATTATTTTAAAAAAGTTTTATTACGATACAACATTTAATGAAAATGGTACTTATAGTATAATCAGTGACAAGTTAAATTTGATAAATTTCATTGTATAAAGTATACGTAAAAAGAAGTTTCAGGATAAGCTTCAGACTTGCTGGGGCTCCAACACGTTAGTCTGAGGATAAATTTCAAGCCACCTATGCATCTATATATTATATACATATATGTATAGTATAAATTCACATTTGTTCTTTAACGATGACGAAAGTTCCAAGACTCACACCAGACGAGTTTATTTAGATATTATATGTGCAAAAAATCCCTCGCATTGCTCCATAAAAAACTACAACGCCTGAGTCACCCTCTACATATGGCGGTGAGGATCTCTCAACAAATAAAAACATGCCTTATCTCATTGCAATAAAGTGTGTTAAACGATAAACGCGAAGACAATAAAAAGGGGTTACCGTTCCCGTTAAATCAAATTCAAAGTATGAAAGTTCAATTTCGTAGTTTCTATTTTACGAGTTTCTGTGAAATTTGCGTTAAAAAATAAATAAAATTTACATTTTGTTGCCAATTTTATATATACGAGTATATAATGGAAACTCGCCTATTGAGATCGTTGTTCGTTTTAAAATATACTCGAAATACAAATATACTACAAAATACTACTAAATACTATATACCACAATTTTTCGAAAGTCGATTTTCAAAGAAATTGATTAATTTCAAAGGTAATGCATAATACCTAACATTATTTAACCAGCAATTTTTTACCCGAATATATTATAACATACATAACTTTTATCTTTTTGTTCTAGAAAACTAGATTCGTCCTCAAGTCTCGTCGATCGGTTATATGAGACCTACAATGATCGCAGACAATTAATTAACTAAGAAAGCAATTGAGTAATTACTGTTTTATAGTAATATAGCCTAAGAGCCAGTACCGCGACTCCTTAGAAATACCAGTGTAGGGAACAAAGGCTTGACGTAAAAAAGATTTATAAATATTTTAAATAAAAGTCGAGGTTTTTTCGTATATACTCAGCGTTTATTAATACAATAATTTATTAGTATACATGTACATATTTACCTTTATAACAGTCCACGTTATAACGTCAACAACAACAGACTCTAGAAAAATTATGCGTTGATTCCGCATTCGTAAAAGTGGATATATGATTTCTATAAGTTGGCTCTTTGGCTATAGTCAAAGAGAGTTGCAGCGTGCAATTAAGCTATTATTATAAACAACAATTTCTTATTGTTTCAAACAAATACTAAAAGAACGCCCTCTTTTAATTAATTTACACTCCTTTGTATTTAAAGAAAATATTTTTTTTCATTTATTTTTATTTACGCGAACGAAATATATTCATTTATCAGTTCACTGGAAATGTTGAAAATATACTTCATTTTCTCATTTAGAAGTTTTGTTTATTCCAAATGTTGTTATCATAACTACGAAGAATAATTTAAATTGTTTTTATTTTAAATAACATTAGTAATA
>JAOSYY010000012.1:11443816-11484179 GCA_025727935.1 Hebomoia glaucippe | reverse complement strand
GTAATAGCAGATAGATAAAATTATTTTTCACATCCAGCTCATGTAGCGTCTGTATTCTAAACCGCCCACGATAATGCGATAGCATTCCTCGTTGACTCATCAGGCATGAAGCTTGATTCCAGTTTTCCTAACGATAAAAAGTATTTTTTATACTTCTTGGTTTTTGCTATTCTTATTTTTATGAAACTAAGTTTTATTTAAGGGTTCTTAAGTTAGGATCTGTTCAGCAGTGTTGCTAAATCCATTTAAGTCTACTACTATTATCCAAGCCAGATTCTACTTAAGACCATAATTCTACTTCTATTACCCAAAATATGTTTAAAACTGTATTCCATATTCCATGTCTATATGCATATAGACATGGAATCACATTAAACTTAACTAAAACCTTAACGCAAGTTTAGTAAAATTATATAATATTTTAACCTAACTTTATAAATGGTGTATAAAGAGACGAACACAAAAAATATCTATACTTTATTGTAAATACAAAAATTCTCACACTCTAAGGATGTTAAACCCTCGAGATAGCTAATCAGCAGCAAGGCCGTCACCTTACGAGTGGCTTGCTGATATGGGAAGCACCAGTATCCCGTTACCACCATACTCGGCACCGAACTTAATGGTGATATAACTAACTAGTTTAGAAGACAGGTATTAAAACTGTAGAATAGATTTGTCGCAGGACTTTTATTAATTAGTCGAAGTGGATATCGCATGGTATGATAACGAGCCACCAAAACTGAAAATTTTTTAATGAACTATTTTATTTTGAAATTAAGGAAATGTTACAAACGTATCAAAAATACACAGAACAATAAATAGAACTTAAAGAAGAAATGTAGACATGTATATAACATGTGTCACAAATAAAATACAATATAAATAGCAAGAGAATGGACATTAACAGAAAAGGAAAGTGAAGAGTTATTTTAAGTACAGAGACCAATTGAAATATAAAATATGTTTGAACAATATTTCATCATTATATATGTGTGATATTGTGATTTAGATTGAGCACCCTAATCTCGAAAATTGCTATTTACGTTTATTTTAATTCAGCATAATTAGAGCCTCAATTTTTTTTCTTGATTTTCATGAATTAAAGATGAAGTATATTTCGTGACGAACTGGCAAATCCAAGATGTAAAAGTGGTAAAGTAGATGGTCAGAATAGGTGTTGACTCATATCTTTTTTATTTTATGTGATATTATGTCACAATATATATTAACAGCCTTTGCGTTATTCTGATGTATGTATAAGCTATATTTCTATAAAATTACATTAAAAGTTGTTCGGATTTTTTTTTTGCCTGAAATAGTACGAAACATCCATACATACAAATTTTCGTGTTAATAATAATAGTAAGGACTCGGTATGTTTTTCTAAGAAACCAAACAATAATTTTTCAACTTTCGTCATAGCAACTTAAATAGTTTGGATAACATGTTTGGTTAAAGCTCTGGAGCTTTCAAAATGCCTTGATGATTCCCGTGTTATTATATAAACAAATGTATCATCGACTTAACCCAACCAATAAGGCATTGATAAGCTATCAGGAAGCAATTATGGCAATCAGCCACGCACATTGTATGCCGGGCCACATGTGCTCTGCAATATTATGTTACAATACACGCTTATACATTTGACTTCGTGTGTTACAAATATAATATAATAAATAATGTACTAGTAGTCCTATTAGATATGGCAAGTTAGTAACTTCGAGACCACGAGCGGAAGTTTCGAACTATACTGATATAATGTGACAAACTTTGTTTACATTTTTACAGTTTAGGAAGCTTGACGTGTTTACTATAACTATAAAATGTTAACAAAGTTGTTTAAAAAGAGGACGTCGAGAACATTAGTTCTTAAGGCATAAATGAAATGAGCACAAAAATAGTCTTGTGGAACGCGTCAGTACTATTTGTAACATATTAATGTAAAAATACACATTGTAAATATTAAATATACAACCTATTTGAGAAAATAATTAAAATATACTTTTTCTACAGCTTTATACATTATAAGATAGTATTTACATCCGGACAACCGACTTTATTAATACAAAATAATCGTATAGATTAACGTGAATATGGTGTTATGCAATCACAGTATTGCTGATAATAAGCATTACCATTAAATTAGGGCGCGTTCAGACATCTATAACTTGTGTACACCTACGGGTCATAGACCTCGATGTAATCAACCGGACACGCTTAACCAACAACTTTTTTAATTAGAAGAGACGTGGTTTTTGGACTTTATAAAGATTATTTTAAACTGGTATCTAATAAGCTGCTATTAATTTCACTTGTATCTATTTGGCAATTAACTAAAATCTAGTAAGCTTTTTAGGTTTAACTTTTATCTTGCAAGTGATTTAATGATAGAACCAAGCTCTAAGGTATATTTTTTATATATAATTTATTTCACCTGTTTTTAACATAGAAGATAATTTAACTAATGAATTATTCGCTTTGTCAAAGTAAAACGATTGTAAATGTAGCAACACACCTCAATGACTCAATGCACCAATAATTTCACTCAAGACACGTGCTCAGTTGCTGCAAAATAAACGAAATAGCTCCTTTTATGTCAACTTACATTAGGGTTGCCACCTGTAAAACTCGAAATAGTACAAAAGCTATCATTGTTACCTGCTGTCTGTGAGCTTAGACTGAAACGATGCAATAGATTTTTAAATATACTTGTTGTCAAATCAGTAACATTTAGTTAAAATATATCTGCTGTTTTATTTGTTATTATAAATGTATGCTACAAATGTTGACGTTTTGGTTTACTTTGAAATAAGCACCCTTAACGTCCTGGAAAAATGCGACACATAGTACTCTTTTTTAGAGGACTAATAAAGATATTTCTTATTGTCAAATTCCTAGAACATTTAGTTATAATTATACTTATAATTAGATCATGTTTTGCACGAAAGTTTTATACTTTGATTAGACAAAAAATATACATAATCATCGTTTTTATTTATAGCACATTATATATACATAATTTTAATTAAGAATTTTCTAAACTATCGGCAACCCTAAACATAAATATAACAATTATGCAACGATACCTATGTACCTCCCAGTTTTATCGCCTTTGATTTACATTTTGAAATATTTCAAGTTAAAATTCACGTAAAGCATTGTTCAATATTAAAACAATTAAATTTATGTTTAATTACACAATATGACATTGTGTGACCTCATAATGTATTGTAAGTTGTACGGAAAAATCTAACATACAGTATAAAAACGCAACAATTGAATTTGACCAGCTGTCAACTAACCTACATCCTCTCACTTTCTGCCATCCTGCTACCTTCAGCATCCTCCACTTCCACCAAAGTTTTCATTTCCCTCCATTTAATATGCTATTATTACGCTAGTCTTTACAATCGCTTTATTTTTAAGATGCTAAGAATCTCTTAAAATAATGTAGGTATGTAGGTACTTTTAAATGATTGGTTTGAAGATTTCTTAGTGAGATCAATACGAACGTAGCGTTATGTCTTTCTTCATAATATGTTAACATTAACAGTATCACAATTAAGATCAGAATTTTAATGTTTAATTTATATTATTATACGGATAATAAGAACACACCATATGAGCTGTAATCCAAAGTTGCTATTGTATTACTAATATTATTTACTGATAAATTTATATTACCTTTATTTTGAGAAAACTTTAGACGTGCATCGCAGCTTTTTATAACTATATCGTAAAAAAATCAATTTAGAATTTAGCTAATACTGATCACATTACGCCATATTTGTAAGGGATAAGTTTAAATTCTTGGCGGATCCTTAATTAATATGATGAATTTGTATTTTATGGATTACATTTACACATTAATTTCTTTTTCTTTTGTTAAAAATAACGCTCGGACCACCAGAGACAGAGATAATACAGGGCGTAACATAATCAAAAAGTAAATAACACGTCCCCAAAGACGGCGACGAAAAATCTTTATTCCGCATCTTCACCCCAAAATATCCCGAAATAGACACGCACTGATAACTCCCCGTTATTTGATGCGGAAAATGTATTATTATTACATTATTTCTCTTGAGGTTTAATCTGAAAACAGTCCCATATGACATCGAATAATCTGTGGTATTGTAAAACTACAATAATTTTGCGATTTTTCTCGACTGCCGGCTCAGATAATATCTGAGACCCATATGTCTTTAATAAAAAATAACTAATTTTACTATTTATCTTAATGTTCAAAATATTCATTAATCTGTGGAGAGACAAAAAAGGTTTTATTTTCTTATTAAAACTTGTTCATAGTAAAATCGTTTCAAAATCAAATTCTGAACTTTCTATGTTTCATACGAGCCATACACTTGCGTATATGCCAGCGTCGTGACTGACACTGTGTGGTCTATGTATCTGTGTCGTGAATCAATTAGGGGCTATGTTAAACTTGATCGGTAGGGCTGGCCGAAAAATAGACATGTAGGCTTGCCGTTTCAGACTTTTATCGACATAAGTCTTTAAACTTTTTAATTTTTGGCAATTGATATTGAAAATTAATCGCTAAATTATTTTATATTGTGTAGAGCAGACATATTTCTGTGTTCCTCTTTCTTCGTTTTTTACATACAGATAGACCATCTATCAATACCAACTTTCTTACATATTTCCGGAAATCAGAACCCAAAAAACCTTTTTTGTAAATCGCAATGCCTTAGCCACAGAACAACAGTGGTAGTACTACGTAATGCAAGATTTATGCAGGATCCTACAATCGCCTTTGAGTCGCTTTTATTTCTTATTTCTTATCCTTTTTAAATGAAAAATAAGTTTCAAACCTATTATTTCAATCTAAAATCGTGTTAAATACTCCTGCTTATATACTTTTAATTAAATAGGTGTAATTATCACGAGTACAGTTTCAAAGGTAAATCGAGAGCTATTATTTATTGAGAAAACAGAACTTTCTCGAAAGCCTTCATTAAAGGTGCCATTTAATGAGACAGAGAAAGTCCGTACGAACTGGGAATGCTCACTGAATTCACACTGAGTTCACAACTAGTGAATCAATTCGTATTTACTAGAATATTTTTAATTATATATTTTGCTTCATTTAAAACCAAGAAGATAATAAAAAGTTACCTATTAGTGTATATTGGAGTTGATTTTGAGATGACGCCGTGACCGACGTCGCGATATTTAGTTGCTATTTTAGTTTGTGGCAACACTAAAATAAACGCCTACTACTTTTGATTTTCCGGATATAGGTACTAGGATCAAAGCATTGATTAGATAATACAACATATTTATAAAAATATTACTTTTATAATTATATATTAGATATGATTAATTACTTTAAAAAAAGTGTGATTCGAACAGGTTGAGATGTTTAACAATGGTTGACTTAGAATACACAGTCCTATATTTGCCAAATAAAGCTCTCTAGTCTAAAGCTTAATAAATAATTGATCTTCAAAAGCTGGCAATGCTTCCGTGAATTTCTGTTTTGTCAAATTCAAAGGCTGTCTAAGCACGTCACGACAGGTCAACTTGTGAACTAAGTTCCAGAAGAGGCGCCCACGCATTAGAAACTGTATGGAATATAAACAATCCTTACATATCCCATGCGCGAGTCTTCTGTGTCGATTACCGCTTTAATACATACGTGCTACGAATAAACAATTATGTACCGATACTTAGTATTCACATCGATAGTGACTCAGTGATCTTCTATTATGAAACTAATATGTGTTGTTGAAAATTTTATAAAATTGAGTAGATAGATTCGCTTACTTTTTAAATCCCTTTGTTTCGCTTGTCACTGTCGTTATTTGACAATCTATGTATTTCAAAAAGTATTTGCCACCCTCAGTCATAAACGTCAAATAGCTGCCATAAAAAAACAATCAGTATAGCAAAAATAAATGTCAGTATACACTGTGGTCATATGATCCCGTTAAATCTAGACAGGCTGAAACACTAGAAGCTATTGAAGGCAAGCGACTGAACGTACCCCAGTGCCCAAGGTTATTCTATATAGATCTATGTCATTGTACGTTTTTCTTCAGACTAGTTTATAAGACCATTATTATGACCCTTATTATAATAGCTGTATGAAAACAACATCTTTAAGAAATGTATACGTAAGGGAAATCCTTTTTTTTATTTTTTAAAATTTAAGTGTCAACTTGTAATACGAATATCAAAATATTAGATTAAACGTTTTTTATTTACCTTGTTTGTTTCAATTAATCTCCATAATAATAAGACTACTTTTAGCTGGACTTCACTGGGATTTTTTTGAACGTTCGCGTTTTTAGCCAGGGAGGGAGGAGACTACTATTATATCATATAAATAACCATCATATTCATTGTCTATTTGTAATATCAACTCGGCAGAAACCAGAGACGCCGGTAGGCACTTACATAGTTTTTAAGCTGAATACATTTAATTAATTTTTATTGTTTCTTTTCCAGCGCGTACGTCAATTTACAACTTCTCTCGACGACCTTGCATCACGGGTCCAAGCTGCAGAAGCAGCCAGAGCAACATGGCGTGCTCCAGGCGATGCCAGAGACGCCAGAACACAGCTGGATGCTGTGACCAGAGCCAGGGCGCAGATACCGCCCTTAAGGAGACAGGTGGATGAACTGAGGGCACAGGCGCAACAAATGAGCAGGGATAATGTGCAATTACCGGAACACCTTGTGGCAAGACTTGAAGACTTGAACTCTAGGTAATTAACACACACTGATAACTTAAAGTATTTTTACGACTATTTTATTTAATTAATTAAAACTATCACTAAGTTACGAAACTTTCCGTGATTGGTGAGGCTTAAGCAAGGCTTAGGCTTAGATTCAAATGTTCTAGCCAGGTGAAATAAAACAATATATTCTTTAAAAATGATTGAATTGACTTTTATAGTTTTCAACTGTCTAATAATGTTATCAATTTTGACATACGCAATTTACAAATGTTGGTTTTTTAGGGTATCAGCTCTTAGCTCCGGTGGTGAAGAACGGGCTCGTCAGCTGGCTGGCGTTGCCCGTGACGGCGGAGCGGGCGCCGCCCAGAGCTTCCTGGCTGGCTCTGTCCGTCCGCCTTGGGAAAGGGCAGTCACTCCAGCTAATGTACCTTATTACATCAAGTGAGTACATTCATTACTAAAATAATCTTAACTCTATATCTCATATGTTACTTCTGTATAGTCATATCATAATATAATATTGTTATTATTGTTAATATAATATGATATTATTATTGTATAGTCATATGATAATATGATATAACGATATTGTTAATAATTTATGCCTAAGTTTTGGATTCAAATATACATAAATATAATTTTCATAATAAATGTTGAAGGTAAAATACGTAAAATTTATTACTATTATAGATACATTCTGTATATTGAAGAATATGTTTCTTAACAACTTATTTTTCCTTCCAGTCATGAATTAGAAACTACTCATTGGGATCATCCGAAAATGATCGAACTGATGAACTCGCTCGCAGACCTCAACGAAGTTCGCTTTTCTGCGTATAGGACGGCGCTTAAGCTGAGAACGGTGCAAAAGGCTTTGTGTAGTAAGTACCTCCTAAGCACTATACATAGTCAAAAAGTGTTCTTGAAAGCAAAAAAAATCATTTTGTCATTTAATATGTATGGTATGACAATATAAAGCACAAAAATCAATAAACATTTTATTTAATATTTCAGATATATGAATTTATATACACGTGTTTCTTGATTACTGCAAGTTTTATAAAGAAATGTATAATTTAATCCCGTCTTTAGAATTTTTATTTACAATTTTTTTTTCATTTTGATTGTTTTACAATATTAATTTTCTAAAAATGTGTTAGGACCAGATGCGAAAGATATTTTAAAGACTACGTTTTTTCCAGTGCATATGTTACAACTACCCGCAGCGTTGGAAGCTTTCGACTCGCATGGACTGCGTGCGCAGAACGACCGGCTCATTGACATACCGGACATGATCACTGTCCTCACTTCTTTGTATGAAGTATGTACTATATCCTCAATGTACATGTTATATCGGTTCTCATCTGGCAAGCTATGTATCTCAAACATTAAGTGATATTTACAGCAACAAAGCACAAATTACATGTGAAAGATTATAGAAAATAATGGAAGGTCTTTAAAAATGATTTTTAAGCAAAATAAAAATACCTAGAAGATTAGTACAACTTGGGATTGTTTTAAGAAAGAGAATATTATCTATATCTTACATAAATCTTTTCACATCTTATCTTTACGCCTCTAAATTACCATTTTAAATTATGTTATCAAATAGGAGTCAATATACGCATAATAGCCATGCATGCTTTCTCATAGACCACGTTGTCACTTAACAACAGGTGAAATGTGGCTAAACGCTTGGCTATTTGAAATTAAAATAAAAACAAAACAAAAATTTATATTTTTCAGACGATCGCAGGAGAAAATCCAAGTCTGGTAAATGTGCCGTTATGTCTGGATTTGTCGATCAACTGGTTGCTCAACGTGTATGACAGCCAGAGGACGGGCCAGATCCGGGTGTTGAGTTTCAAAGTCGGCTTGGTATTGCTTTGTAAAGGACACTTGGAAGAGAAATATAGGTATAATAACGATATTTCTATATATATATATTATAAATTAATCCCAAGATATACAATTATGATTACAATGATAAATATAAGGATATAGTAAGCAGTAAAAAATAAGTAAGTAATTAAAATAGTCTATAAAATAAAATTTCCTGACGATTAAGCATTCAATCAATTTCCAGCGATTTGTTTACTTTGAGCTAACTTTTGTTTAAGAAATTGAGAGACTAGGAATATAATCGTGTTTCTATTCACAAAATATAAATAATGTATTCCAGGTATTTATTCCGGTTAATAGCAGACCCATCTTGCCGCGCCGACCAAAGGAAACTAGGGCTTCTACTACATGATTGTATTCAGGTATCTATTTCTCGATGCCATTATCACGACATATAAAAGAACAAAAATGGGACGCCTTTCTCTTTGTTTGTATATATTTAGTTTTACGTAAA
Organism: Hebomoia glaucippe; assembly: GCA_025727935.1. Lineage (NCBI taxonomy): Eukaryota > Metazoa > Arthropoda > Insecta > Lepidoptera > Pieridae > Hebomoia > Hebomoia glaucippe. The sequence goes on along the minus strand of JAOSYY010000012.1, from coordinate 11,475,113 downwards.
TTAAATAAAACTGACTAATTTGTGATCAGTGAACAAAAAGCAACTATTGCATATTTATCTTTATAATATTATGATCTAAATTTGAATATACAAAAAATAGGTACCACGGCAACTAGGCGAGGTGGCAGCCTTCGGTGGTTCGAATATAGAGCCTTCAGTGAGGAGCTGCTTCGAGCAAGCCTCTACCGGCACCAAGGAAGGAAATAAGGGAAGCACTTTGGACAGGAAGTCCAGTAAGTCATTTTAATAACATTATATTTATCAATCTAACTCTTGTTGTTTGAAGTTTAAAAAGCAATTATAATGTGTAATATTTAAATTCTCTTTCAGCTCTTGATAAAGAAAAAGAAAAGGAAGACAAGGAGAAGACTTTAGAAAGAGATGCCGATGGGCAAGTTCAGTACATAGAGGCATTCCACTTTCTCCAGTGGCTACAGAAAGAGCCACAGTCCATGGTTTGGCTGCCAGTTCTGCATCGTTTGGCTGCCGCTGAAAGCGCCAAGCATCAAGCCAAGTGTAATATTTGCAAGGAGTATCCCATCGTAGGCTTTAGGTAATTGTATCCTAGTTATATACACATTGTTTAGGGACAAATAATGAAACTAAAAATTCAATGACATTTTGTAAATTCACATATTATAAAATTCGTACTTCAGTCATGACTACAATGTTTTGAAATGTTAATATCAGAATACGTTTCTGAAATATTTAACATTTTTATATGTTTCTATATTATAATATATTACTATATTTTCTCAGGTACCGCTGTCTGAAGTGCTTCAATTTCGATATGTGTCAGAAATGCTTCTTTAGCGGCAAAAAGGCGAAGAACCACAAATTGACTCACCCCATGCAGGAGTATTGTACTGCTGTTAGTATATGTTATGTAATACTTTAAAATATGTCTAAGGACACTGTGTTAATAAAAAGTAAAAAAGATATTCAGAGATAAATTTACTAAAAGAATCACTTAATTGTTTCAAGAGTTTTATAAAGTTTAATTTCTATCTTATGGTGTTTTGTAGACAACATCAGGAGAGGACGTTCGCGACTTCACCCGAGCCCTTCGCAATAAGTTCAAATCCGCGAGATACTTCAAGAAACACCCCCGAGTTGGCTACTTACCCGTGCAGACAGTTCTTGAAGGTCGGTTTACTTGAGAAAGGTTAAAAATTCCAATTCATGTCGACAGTTAAAAAAAACATTTATGTAATTCTGCTGCGGTATTAAAATAGTAGTTAAATATACTTAAGTGGCTGTTAAATTAATTGCTTTTTATTAAGGAAGCTGAGGGTATTTTTAGAATTTTACAAGTTAGAACTCTCGACACTTGACAATTCGCTTTCATTTGTCAAGTGAAAGGGAATTGTTGTTTCTGGCATGACTTATCAATTGACAATGAAATTTTTCTTTCCATGAACGCCTCTATCATGTGAAGCAGCTTGAATTATTATTGCTCAGATCTTAAACCCCTGCATTGTAATAGGGGACGCTTTAGAGTCACCGGCGCCTTCGCCCCAGCACGGTGCGTCTGGCGCGGGAGACGACATGCACTCTCGTCTGGAACTGTACGCCACTCGTCTAGCGCAAGTAGAACTGGGTGCTAGACCAGCTGATACTCCAGACAGGTAAGATTCAGTTTCCGTATATAGCTTTTTATATTATAAACAACCTCTCAGTGTTATAACATCGGAATGTAAAATTTACAAAATTGTAATTAATTGTGAGGTAAAGTAAACGAAAAAACCGCAATTGAATACAAACGTGAAGTTATGTAGTTAAATTACTTAGGTGGTAAAAAGTACAAGTTTTATTATGTTTTATTAACCATGTAAATAGTATTTTAATCTATTCCTGTCTATATAATAATAAATATGTACTTTAGCGACGAAGAACATCAGCTAATAGCCCAGTACTGCGCTTCACTGAACGGTACCAATGAAGGTGAGGAGGCGCCACGCTCGCCAGTGCAGGTCGTCTCCATCATTCATCGGGAGCAGCGGCATGAGCTTGAAGCCATGATTAGGTCAGTAATAATAACATGTTTTTAGGCTATCAAGTGACCCTGCCTGGCAGAATCTACGAGGCTTATTTGTTGGGTATATTACGTTACATAGTGCTATATTACACTTCTTACCAAATCATGTTATCCTCATTGATAAACACAATAAGGATCTATCTATATAAACTAAGTATTGAAATATAATGTGCAAAAAATGCATAAAATAATGTTTTAGTTATTTTGTTGGTAATTGGGTGTTTTATGTATAATATTTGTTTCGTAACAATATTCCGTTACTTCTATTAACAGAGAGCTCGAAGAAGAGAACGCCAGCCTGCAGGCAGAGTATGAGCGGCTAAAGGCTAAACAGACGCCAGGGTCAACTCCTGAAGAACAGCTCGCTGTTAATGAGAATAGGAATGCCCCTGTTGACCAGGTCAGTGTTACAACATGGTTAAACACATAAACTTCATATTGAACTACACAAACTTCTGGCCTCTCGATAATCATATTAAAGGATGCTCGCAAAATAGGCTTGAAATCTTTAGAAATGTTGGTCACTATTAAATATATGACATAAAAACGGTTATTAGTTACTTTTGTGCATATAATTATGGAACTATGTATATTTAAAATTATATAAATTATGGTAAACAAGTCTATAAGCAATGGGCAAACTTATATATTGAATGTCTATACACTACTTTTCTAGGATATGATGGCAGAAGCCCGCCTCCTGCGTCAGCACAAAGGGCGGCTTGAGGCACGTATGCAGATCTTAGAGGAGCACAACCGGCAGCTCGAGGCGCAGCTACAAAGACTACGTCGCTTACTGGATGAGGTTATTTTTCCAACACTATTTGAAAAAAATATTGAAATCCAATTTTGTAAAAATGTCATTTTTCTTGTTTCAACAGAAAACTTTAAATAAAATTCCATAAATATTCCTTTTTCTTCGCCAAAAAAGCGTCAATTTTCTGTTGTTATTTCAGCCAACCCAAGGGTCGCCCGCTGGTCGTACCGGCACTCTTCAGACCCGCTCAGTGACAGCTTCTCAGCTAGCTACTGACTCTCCCGCTAAAATGCACAACGGTCTTTATCACGATGGACATACAAGTGGGTATTATTTTTGAGTACTTCTTAAGAAACTATGGATTAACTTCTCAGACTTTAATGTAGCCTGTTAATAAAAACTTATTAATTTTTAAAGCATACTTCAAGGGAATATTTATTTTATAAAACTATATTAAAACTTGGTAAATAAATAAATAGATGAATGGTAAAAATCTAATTGACAATTGTAATTGCCGCGCAAGATGGCGGCCGTAACGAGCGCGAGGGGCGCGAGGGGCTGGAGCGGCCCCCGCCGCCGCCGCATGCCGTGCACTCCCTCATGCATTGTGCAGGTTCGAAACTAAACAAATAGTTTGCTCGGCAATCTGAAGAATTCATATAAATATTAACAAACTGACATTCAGGCTAAAGAGAAAAAGTGTGAGTTATTATTAAAAATTAGCATTGCCCGCGGTTTCGTCCGCATTCTCGTCGATTTTGTCAACCACAATTCTGTAAATTCATTAAATATAGGTACAGTTATGCGGTATCTACTGATTTATTATGTCTTACTAGCACATAATAAGGCAGATCTACATATCTATATTTAATTTTAAAATAATCCAATAACTGAAAACTTAATCAATATTTTTTAAATGTCGAGCAAATTATTTATAATCGATAGTTGTTGTGAAAAGGTTGATTTTGGTTTTATGCTTTTTTATAGCGGGCTTTGTTTATGATCGAGTCGACGTTTATTTTGCAGGTTTTATTGGTTTTTCTTACGTTAGTGTTAGTTAATTGCATGAGTTGCACGTCAATTTAGTTTCATTTATGTTGATATTTAATAACAAATGCGTTTTTGTTTCTGCTGCCATCATTAGGACGCATACCTTGAGGTAGGTGAAACGATACTAATTACTAACGTTCTACATTATCTTTCCAATAAGGCACGTATCACATCAACATCAAATGTATAGCACTAGTTTAGAATTATATAACCTTAAATTCTTCTAACAGTGGAATCTCTTTTCAGATGACCTCGGCAAAGCTGTCGAAGAACTAGTGTCGGTGATGACGGAGGATCAACAACACCAGAACTCCAATGCCCCTCCCCAGTATACCAACGGGAAACCAGAAGAAAAGGAACAATAGATTCAAATAGTCATCGACAAATTTTGACGCGCTGTGGTGCTTAATATTATCGCTCTGGCAACATTATCGTTCCTTGGACCAAAGAGAGTAGACCTATATTTTTGTCTCACTTTATAATTATTTTAGTTCCTACTAATTTTCGACTCATCACTAACCTGCACGAGCTAAACCTTTACACCTTATTATACAATAGCTTCATTGTCATTTAACTAATTGAACCAAGCTTTTAAATACTTAGCTTTACTGATAAAGGTTTTTTTTGTAAAGTAATACAATATTTTCTCACTCTCTTATAATAATAAAAAGAAAAGGGCAACATAATGAATACTTTATATACCAACAATTTTTATTAGTAAAGCCTCTAGCTTCTGGGGAAGGGGATTTTTATCCTTATAGGATTTTAGTCTCGAAGTAATCAGGCGTAACTGATTATTTGATGGTAGCTAGGGTTCGCAGACGATAATCGTATGCAACGCTTATTGTATAAATAAGGGCATTCCTTTGTTGCAGTACGTATCGTGATTGAGTCACTATTCTTTCCAAATAACCCTTTAAATTTTATCCCAATTTCTACTTCTTGTTGTCGAAAGCGCTGCCAGAGCGATCCTATAACGAAAAAGACATTTGTATTAAGCATTTATACATTTAAAATTGTACCAAACTTTTAATAACTTGGTAAAAATATTTATCTTTTAAGTACATATCTTTTAGTACAATCTCCATTGTATAATCATATCACTTCTTGTAAATTGCCATATCATATTTGCTGTGTATAAAATATCACATAACATCGATTTTGGCGCGAAGTTTGACGTCGCTGACATGTAAGAGCTAAGCTTTAATACAATCACAATTTTAGCTTTAAATACCAATTTTGTGACATTTTAAAAGCAATCCGGTGAAGGTGACTTTACCATTCGAGAAGGCCTACGTTTTAGTGGAAAGTTGTATTGTTAAAGTTAGAGAGGGACAGTTTTCAACGTACAATATTATGCCATCGACTGCGTGGCTCTAGTTAAAAAAAATTCGTTAAAAGTTTTTGCTGTAGTTTTAGAAGTAGCCAAATAAAGATGAAGCATGTTGTTTATGCGCGTATTGTATGTTATCAAATATCGAGTTATCAAAGAAAATATGTATCGTTAGATGATGAAATATTAATAATCCAGCTTCTATTTAGACGATTTCTTTCGCCTGTCGCGGTCTGAAATAGTAGAACTCTTCGTAGAGACTATGAAAACATGTAATCAAAATATTTCACTATTACAAAGGCACGATCTTCCTTCGTACTTCCTAGTGTTACTGAATGTGGCAACTATGTCCCGTTCGTGTATTCGAACATTTTATAACGTGTGTCTATATTTAAGATGACGCCTACCTTTTTAGATAAGATTATATTGGAGAGATGACTTTTATACGAATGTTAAGTGACTGTTAAAAATAATTTACAATAAGGACTTCCGATTTAACCATATCATTTTAATTTTATCAATGGAGTTTTTAATATAAAAATTGGAAATGTCATTAACAAAACGCCATTGCATTATTTTGACTCACCATAATGTGTCAAATTTTCTGATTCACGAGAATTCTGTGAACATTTCTTTTTAAAATAATGCTGTTTTGTTAATAACGTTCTCAAATGACGCCAACTTGGAAGCTTATTATTTTAACTGGTAACTATGAAATTTCCGTTCCATTTTACGAAAGTTTATTAATTTTTGGCTAATATAGATTTTAAGAAAACGAAAAGCACAATTATTATTATTACTTAACGAACGAAAAATATTATTAAAACTAAACTAAAATAATATACATTGTTATTAATTTTATTATTTGTTTTTTTTTAACCTAGAGAACGATTAGTTTCCTCTTACGTTATACAAGTATCTTTAACACTTTGGCAATTATATAAAATACTACTTTCGCATTTATTTGTATGTTTTACTGTGTTTATAATGTTTTAGATGTTAAATCCAAATAAACATTCTGCATAGTAATATTGTTTTTCTTATTCTACCACACAACATTTACCTTCTCCTTCTTTGTTGTATGACGTGATATCTGCGTCAATCTTGAACATTCAGAAAAGTTGACCTTTTGCCATTTTTTTTTTCATATAATCTTGTACAACAAAGTAGGTATTACCACAAAGTTTTAATGTAATATTACATCATGTAAAATTACATATTTTAACACTATTCAGAATTATAAGAAATGTAATATTACAAGTTTTATTTAGAGGATCAGAAGAAGTATTTTTGGTCGATATTAAATCCAAAGCAGCATACGTATTTGCTGTTTGCATTAGTATTTAATTGGTGCCGATATGGTGGTATAAAATTGCCAGATTCAGATTTGTGGAATAAAAATTGAAGTGATTTTGGACTCTGTTTTGAGTTCATCAACCCTGTTTCTGTCATCTGATATGTTTTAGGGACAATGCGAGCTATGGAAGTTGCTATTTTTTAAAATTACTAACTGGACAGTAAAAAAAGTTCATGATAGATATATTTACGTAAAATATTCATAGACAGTTCTAAAGGCAATTAAAACATATGCATCTTTATAATTTATATCTCATTTTTAATTTTAACTAGTATTTAACAAAATACATAGTGTCATAACTTGTACATAAAATAGCTTTGGCTATAATAATAATATACTTAAAAATTACACTTTTCACATTTTGTTATAATTTTTTTAACATCTTAGCATCACAAGAAACTTTTACAACAAATTGTAGTGTAATTACATTGCGTAAAATTGTAATTTACAAAATTTTAAGTGTTTCAGTAGTTAAGCAGTCTTGGTAAATTTACTAAATCCTAAGCATCACACTTTTACAGCAGTTCCTGTCTGAATTACAACTGTTAACTGATACCAAGATGGCGGTACGAGGTTGTCTAAATGCCCAAATAAGAGATTCAGGTTTATGGATTATACAGTGAAGTCACCCTGATCTCTACTCTAAGCCGCAATTCTGCTCTTGATATCCACTATCAGGTACAAAACAGGCTACGGTAGTAGCTCGCTTTGTACCTGTAACATTGGTTGACATACTCGTACTGTCTTAAATATTGACATAATGACCATAACAGTAATTAATTCAAATAATAGAGATATTCAATTGAAAAGTTTGTGGGCAGCTCTTCAAGCAATTTATATCTTGAACTTATCATATTTATCAAAATTTATAGTGTAATAACTTATAAATGTGAAATAGCTTTGGCTATAATGATAATAATGTGTACTTTAAAAAAACTATACCTTTAACACCCTTTATAGTATATTTCTTTAATACAACTAAGCAATACAAGATGTTTTTACCACAAATTTTTATGTAAATTTACATCACATAAAATTATAAGTTACAAATCTTTTCAATGGCTTGGTAGTAGCATTCATGGTAAATTTATTGAATCTTTAGAATCATACTTTGACTGCTGAATTAGTATTAGAGTCTAAACTGTTAACTGGTGCTGGTATATCAGTTCGGGGTCGCCTAAATAGTAGGACATGTGGTTCAGGGTTATGAACCATAAAGTGAAGCCACCCTGGACTTTGCTGCACACCCAGGTTCCTCCATTCTGTTTCCGTCATTAGATGTGACTTTGGGACAAGGCGAGCTATGTCAGGTGGTAGGATGACATGTCTGAAATAGTTTAGACAATATGAGAGATGTTTTATATGAAACATAGTTAATTGAACAATTATTGTTATGCTATTAGTTCTTTACTGTAACCTTAATAGATCAATTACACAAATACATTTTTGTTTGGTTTCCTTTTATACAGGAAAGGGGGTAAAACACTTTAAGTTCAAACCAGGAAAATGAAATTCATATATTCAATAATGTTAGGATTTTGAAAAGGCTGTTAATATTTTCAACACAGAAAGGTTTTCGATGCTCTTTTGACATACACATAGACCTCAATAAACCGACTTCCAAAATATTAGAATATTTATCATGCATCGATTCTTTTCACGATCTATATGATGAAACATATTGTAACATATGTTAAATTATTCAAAATCAACACCTTAATATATTAAATTGGTAAAAGAGAACTTAAGCTTCCTTTATTATGATTTAGTTAGTATTGAATTGTCTGAAGTATTTCCCAAATAAAATAAGAATATTCTCACCTGTATTCGTAGACCTCATCATTATATCTTTCAGAATACTGAATTTGATCCGCGGGCATGTTGTATGGAAGCTATAATATAAAAGCTATCAGCTTAAAAGTATCTAAACGAAGATTTATAATTATGTTAATAAAACTAATTACATACTTAAACTCTTAAAAAGCTTACGCGCAAATACGTGCTAGATGCTGTCAGACTCAGAACTCAGCTGCCATATGATTTTTCTTTTGACAGTTAGTGACAGGTACCTGTCAAGCATCATTCTAAAAAAAACTATTTAGACAAACAAAAATTGTATTATTTTCAATGTCAAATTCAAAAACCCTTATGGAGGTTTCGTTATAATGGATTGTAATTACTATTATAAATTACTTGTAATGTACGCCGCAGACTGAGCTCATTTTAAATACTTTAATGCCATGACTGTTATATTCAACATCTCAACACAACAAACCGAGGCCATCTAGTAGCGCCATAATATAATTTAAAAAGCTATATATATTTTAATAATAAATAGTATTAATAATATATTTTCATTATTATACTTCAATAATATATATTAATTATATTTAAAAAAAAATAAGTCTCATATTTTCCTTCCGCGCATTTAATATAATTTAGTAAAAATAATATTTTTTTTGTTTCATTCGTCTCAGAAATTTAAGATAAGCGTATATCTAATGATTACGGATCGTTTTACTAATTGATTCTCCCTATATAAATTATAATTTCTATTTTTTTACTAATGTAGCTCATAATTATTTTTGTCCTATTAAATTCACACACTTCAAGAATGGGATGAATGGATGAATGTCTATATCTACAATAAAAATCCGTTGTATTATATGTTGCACATATCCCGGTTGTTCAGCATCGAGATTTTGTGATGCATGTCTATCATTATAGCTGCAACACGTCACAACCGGCTTATTATCCAATATACAGACCCCACTGTCGGTTATTCCGGTTACAATTCAATAATATGCCCCCTAATAATACAGTAACCATAATACAAAAAATAAAGATATAACATGCAAATTATGTAATTATAAATGTATCGCAATTATATCCGTCGCTGACAAACCTATGAGTATCTAAACTGAAAATAATTACAATCAAACTTAACTTAAGTTGGCTTAGCATACCTATAAGAAAATTATTAAGAGTTCTGGATCATTTGTTAAAAAATACCGATTCATCAATTAATTAAAGATGACATTAATAAGGGCTAAAAAGTAAAGTTAAAACTGGCACTTGGACTAAATTTAACAAATATAATTGTGTAATAAAATAATAAATTTGAAAATATAATCTATTTTATATTGAATATGATTTTTTTATTAGAAATGTTATCCGGAAGTAAATGAACTAAAAAGAAAAGTATTTTCTGTATTTTAGTAACCCTCTTTTAGAAAGAATCATTGCAGCATTTTCAATCATTATCATAATACTCAGTTATGTACGTCTGCTGACCTAAACTCATTTGTAGAATTGTTTAATTTGTATTTTATTACTTTAATAAATACAATAAACAACAGAAAAAGGGCATTTCTGAAAGATCAATCTATTTTATGTTTGATACATATTATATAATCTAATTATTAAATGTTTTCTGTTGTTGAGTCCTACGCATAGATATGTATGTACCTGTTAAATAAATCGCAACAGTTTGATTGTCCCCCTATTCATCCTATCACAACGAACCAATGATTACATCAATAAAAATGTCATACTCTGTTTTTATTCCATTGGTGTTAGATAGCGGCTTGCAGTACAACTGGTACCAACAACGCCATGACATCTATAACTTTAGAATTCCTCCAGGATCTATTAAAACACGACTATCCTGATGTGACCATTGAGGATTTTCAGGTGAGTTTAATCTTTTAATTTTATATAATAGCAATCAATTTAAGATCTAAAACAAAATGTGTTCTATTAAATAAATCAACTTTAAACAGGGTGCACCAGGTTCAAAACGAGGTGATAATTATACGTCTATGGTCTACCGTATTCGACTAAAAGGTTATAAGAAAGACTCCAACAAAACCGAACCATGGGCCGGTTCAATCATTTACAAATGTCTTCCCGAAAGCATCTTACGTAGAAACACTTTCAAGAGTGATGAATTATTCTGTAACGAAATCGCTTTTTATACGAAAATCTGGCCAGCTCTATCATCATTTCAGAACCAATGGAATTTACCTCATCCTTTTAAAGGGATTCCTCACTGCTACTTGGCTCAAAATGATCTGGTTATTTTGAAAGATTTGAAGGAGCTGGGGTTTGTAATGCCGGATAGACAAAAAGGCTTAACAGTTGAACAATGTTATTTTGTATTGAAAAATTTGGCTCAGTTTCATGCACTTTCTTTAGCTATGAAATGCTATAACCCTGAAGGCTTTTACGAACTGTTAAATATACAAGACGGTATATCTGAAGGTAATTGTAATTGTTTTACATCTAAATTATGTATTACATACTGACACTAATAGATTTACTCACATACAAAATATATATACAAATTACACTATTAGATATTATAGACGGATTTTGTCTTGTTGGATGTAGATGCGATTTTTTCGTGTTATGTTTTTCAGTGTTTTTCTTGCCTGAAAACGAAGAATACTACCGGAGTTATTACACTGAAGCAACGAAAAATGCTATATCAATGGTCGATAACGAATTGCAAGAGTCATCAGACAAAGATAAATACTTAGAAAAATTCAAAACCTTTTGCAGTGAAGAAACTTTTTTCCAATCGATGGTGGAAATGGTTTCACCAAGGGAACCGTTGGCGGTCATTTGTCACGGAGATTGCTGGACAAACAATCTCCAATTTCGGTACAAAGATGGTGAAATCGCTGAAGTAAGTTAAGATTCTTCACAAGTACTTAAAAACTTGTAAGAAAGAAGATTAAAAACTCCTGTTATTGGGCAACATTAATCATGCAGTTTATTTATTGTATTTTAACATGAGTGCTGACCTTAAATAGTAATAAATATATTTCCGTAGAGACTTTGACACTATTAATATTTTCACAGTTGTACATAGTAGACTTCCAGCTGGCCCGCTACGCATCTCCAGCTCTAGATTTGTGTTATCTGATTTACCTGTGCTTGGACCGACAACAACGCATCGATCACATGGCATCCCTTCTCGAGTTCTATACCGATGAACTGTATGGGCGTGTTGTGGCGATGGGTGGTACTACCGACTTCGATAGAGATACTCTGGCGTCTATGTGAGAATATATTCTTCCTTTTCTTCTACTGAAGCTCTTTATCCTTAAATAGTCAGCTGTTTAATCGCTATTCCATCTAATATCTATATGAGAAAATACGAAAGATTTTGAAATTCACTTCTGTAATGTAGGATACACCTTTACTAATTATAAAAATCCTTTATTTCGGTCATAAACTAATGAATAACGAAATTTATAGCAATATTTGTAATATATTTTCAAAAGTGCGCCAAAACAGATCCAAGTGGCATGGCAACGAGTATGATATCCCGTCTAGGTACGCGTTAGATGCAAACAAACAGCACAATGCAGTGTTTCGTGTGAAATTCACCCAACATAATAAATAATAATAAAGCCTGTTTTCATTCTTCGAAGTAAATCGCTAAATCTCGTCGTCACTATTTCACAAAACACTGGCACAAAACATATAATTGTACTAACAGCGATGGATGACAGTGACGTTTAATGACGCGTGACGTCATGCCATACGATCGGTGTTTCATTCAAAATGGCCGATTGCAGTATTTTAATCCTTTAATTTATTAAAAATCTTAATAATCTAATTTTTTTAAATAAAAGTATTTCAGTATTTCGAATCATTTTTATAACTATTTTACCCTGAAATCATTAAATCTTGGAATTTTTGTTAGTGTCGTCATGCCTATTGTGTTAGATGTAAAAACTGACATACACAAAGAGATGAAGCGCCATTGAAACCTCTTTTTGTTAGTTTTCTATTTACAATTAAATGATAGCCAGCTATTAATAAATACATCCCTTGTCATATGGAAAAAAAGGGACGTTTTACAGTAGAACACATAAAGTATCGTGGCAGGTTTTAAAGCTTTTAGACCCACTTCTTTCCATTGCCATTACAGGATTCAAGAAGAATTTCGAGATAGCAGTCGCTTTGGTCTTGGAACTGCATTAGACATGTATCCCATAATGACGTGCGATAGTGACGAAGCCCCCAATGTCTACCAGGCAAAGGTAATTCTTTTAACTTACTTTGTACGTACTATAAAGCAAACTTAAATGAAAGATTACGACTTTAAATATAATATTAAATTCAGTTACAGTATCACATTATTATAATCATAACTAATCCTTTCAGGAAAGTGAAGCGACAGTTTCACTTGATACAGTTAAGCCTGTGTGGACCTCGAACGCCGCTTGCCGAAAGAAAATGACAGATCTTGTTATGGAATTGGTAGACCAAGGATTATTATGAAAGAATTTCGAAAATATCTAAAGAAATAATCAGTAATGTACTAAAGTAATTTAAAAAAAAATGATTAATGCTACCGATTTACAATTTTTAAAAACCTAGATACTGAAAATGTATTCTAATTTGTTGGATTCTTATGTTATATAATTATTATAATTTATGAAATAAAACATAAGTAACCTATCGTGGTATATAACTTTATTGTATAGTTTAGTAAATATAAACACATACAATAAAACGGTGTGTTAATCTTATAATTATTTTTAAAAGAACCTTTTTCTTGTCAGCCTACGTGATACAGATAATAGAAAAAGATATATGGATATTTTATTTCATTTTTAAGAATTTACTTTTATATTCTATCATGGCCAGCCGGCAGCCTTTTGACATCACGTTTCTTTAGTTCACTTCTTTAAATTTTTCACGCAGACCGATATTTGTGACAATATACCTCTATAATTTATTATATTGTTTATCAGATCATAGATACGCGTGTACGTTTACTGCATAATTATTAGAAAAGAATATAATATGGACAATGGCGGCAGAGCTTGGACGGAAATTTGAAAAGTCAAAATAGCAAAGGCACTTAATATTCCTTGTATAACGTATAAACCATGCCAATATATAATTATTTAATTAGTAATGCATATAAACATATGCATCTGCCTTTTTCCAAAATTATATTTTGGTTTTTAGACTTAAAATTAAAAATTCATATTCACTGGTATGTTAAATGGACTATTCTTAAAATACCCGTACTTTTGTCGTGGCACAATAACTGGATTTAAAAAATAACACATAGTTCTTTTGGGATATTTAGTTTACAAAAAAATATAAGAATAAAACCTACGTACGGGCGCCGATTATGAAGTAGTCATAATTTTAAGCAGATCTTAGTTAAACTTAAAAAATAAAATTTCAGTCATTGAAACCTTCAGATTTTTCGTTGAGATTCGAGCACCAGGTTTAGTACATCTGAAGTTTCCAATAATTATGGTTAACATTTATTAATTAATACTAATAAATACTAATAATGCCTTATATGGCCACGAAGATAATATTCGATGTCCAACTTAACATATTTTTTATCTGTTCTGGAAGAACTTAAAAAAATATTTGTGTAACATCATTTCTTCAAAAATCGAACGTGTTATTTGACATTTTTGATGATTGGCAGAAGTGTAGAGCCTCTACCTTTAGATGCTTGGGTCGGTCTCATGAAATTCGATGTTCTATTTGGAGTTTTGACTGGAGGTTTGGAAGCTATGGAACTACCGCTGGATGATGACCGTGACGCTGGCATTCTTGAGATTGGCTTTGGAATCGGTTTTGGAATAGGTTTCGGTGCGATAGGCGCTCTCTTCACGGTTGCAACTGAAGCTGAACTGTTTAAGGAACTCCTAGAACTTCTCAATGATGCTCTAGATGTAGATCGTTCAACTCGTAATGAACTAGCTCTGTTTGAGAATGTTCTGTTTAAAGGAGTTCTGGGTGGAATTTTTACATCTTTGGTTGGTATTTTCTTTGGAATTTCTGGAGATTTCTTGGGAATCGGAGAATCGCATTCAATATTGCAACCTGAAGATGCTCCCTGTGATGCACTTTCAGAATTAAGACTCTGTGTTTCTTCAAAACCTTCATCGTTCAGCTCATGTTCGCTTTTTACTTTAGGTATGCGTGGCGATGTTGTCCTTTCCACCTCCTTTTTAGTATCAACCTTGGCGCTCATTGATCGCCTGTACGCATCTCTAGACCAAACTCCAGTAGGTGTTTCTGTAGGGGATTTCAACTCTCGTATTGCTTTTTGAACGTCTTCCTGATTAATAGATGTTTGCCGCCTCATTCTTGAATACGGTACTTTATCTTTGGTCGGCATTTTGTCCGTGCTTTGGTTTTTTAATCTATCCTGCCATCTTTTAAGTCTGCTTTCCTTTTCGTCTTTAACTGTCTCAACAGGTTTCGCAATCGGTTCCTTTGGAGGTTCAACACCGTACGATGCTTGTACTTCTAGCTTAGAGGGCCGTAATACTTGTGTTTCTGCAACAAGTTCAGTCACCTCTTTCTTTTCTTCCTCAGGTGAAGTTGTTTCTGGACTTCTCTTATAGCGTCTTGTTCGTCTCGCTGCTGAAAATCGGTCAAACTGTCCGTCTCCTAATATTTCTTGACAAAGGTCTTTCATTTCCGAGGATGCCTTATCATTGAGAGGTATATTGATACTCGGTTGTAGTCGTCGACAAGGTTCTTTATCTGGTGGCGGATTGAAGAGTTTTCTTTGTGGAGGCGGCGTTTCTATATTATCCGAGTCGATTGCAACTCTGTCGTTTTTATCGATTTTAGCACCAGTAACTGTGATGTCTGGTAACTTTCGTTTCTCCTCTTCACTGATAGCTACGAGAGGTTGTGGCGATTCAATCTGTGGTCGCGATCGCTGTCTCCTGAGTCGTCTCATCTCTTCATTTTCTTCAGTCTTCCTCCAGGGCACTCTATTGTCTTTGACTGGGGGTTGTACATCTGAAAATAGGTATTAAGACTATTAAGAAGGTCTATTTAAAAAAATATAAATGTTGCGAATGAAGTTTTTCAACCTGTCAATTTCAACATTTCTGTATTGAATAATAAAGGAATTTATGTTTTTAGAATGGAGCGTGGGCGTATATATTTGTAATCATAGTAGTTAAATCATAAAGAGAAGTCATAAAAATTACGATGGTCATAAAAAATGGGAGTTTACCTTCCACAGCCTCGATGGCACGCACAACGTCAGTGTCGCGGAGCACAGTGGGGCGCCACTCTCCGCGGCTCTCCGGCAATGTGTCTAGTGCTGTACTCCGATCACTCTCTGTCAAATTTAATTTTTTTCTTAAAATCTCATCCGGGTACGTTTGAACAAGTCTTAAAGAAATACAACAATACATAATATCATGCTAGGTAGTTTTGTCGAAAATTTAAATTTACATACGCAAAATTCTGTGAATGCTAACTTACCGGACTCGTTTTCCAAGGAGCGCCGGTTATGTAGACGCCTCGTGCGCTCGCGTAGTTCCGCATCGCGTTTTTCTTCCTGACTGTTCGCGCGTAACCACGACTCGATCTTTTGGCGCCATTCCCTATAAACAAAGTTATTGTACTTTTGAAACTTCACCGTTAGCGGGTACACATGACCACGAAGTATTTTTTTTTTATTTCGACCGATTAAAGAAGTTATTTTAAATTTATAGACACCGATTAACAAGACCAGTGCATTTTTGCAGCTAAGAGCCATATCCAGTCTCTTCTTATAATGTTATTAAATAGTAATATTAGATTGTCAAATCTCCTCAGTATAGCGATATTTACTTACTTAGGTTTAGTGGTAGTGTTGTCCGGAGGTGCCGGGGAGGGTGGAGCGCGCGGTGATGCTGGTCGCTCCCTTTCTCTTTCCCGTTCAGGAATCTCAAGCTTTGCTCGAACGGGACCGCGTCGTGACCACGATCGATCTGTTTGTTGTTACAGCTTTATTAATATATTTTGTCAATAACATATTTAACAAAAAACTAAAATAGATTTTATCCCTCAAAACGTGATTTTATACAGTATTATTGTCACATAACACAAATGTGTACACTTATAAGATATAATGCTTATACTGTTTCAGTTGAAATTGTCGCATATTACGCGCCAAGATTAAACGCTCAGATCCGATCATAAAAAATATAAAATACTGTTCTTAAAACTGTGTACTATATTAATAAAATAGATAATTAATAACTCTCAATGGTGCTTACCCAGACTGCCCCAGGCACTCCTCTCTCGCAGATCGGCAGCGGCGGGAGATGCGTGCCGCAGAAACTCCAATAGACCCTCCTCGTCCTCGCC
Organism: Hebomoia glaucippe; assembly: GCA_025727935.1. Lineage (NCBI taxonomy): Eukaryota > Metazoa > Arthropoda > Insecta > Lepidoptera > Pieridae > Hebomoia > Hebomoia glaucippe. The sequence goes on along the minus strand of JAOSYY010000012.1, from coordinate 11,458,426 downwards.
GGGGCTAGCGCGGCTACGCCTACGCAGGCTGCCCGTGGGTGTCACATCTGTTATGGAATTATAATCTCTTGTCAGCTCTGTGGTAGAGTTATAGACCTCTTAATCTATAGTCCTTTACTAAAGTTTGTATGAACGCGTTACTATCAAGAATTTCAATTGAAAAGTTCTTTTCGTGTTGGTTGGATAGATTAGTTAATGCGGTTGGTGCTATAGGCCATATAACCCCCTTTGAACAATAAGAGCGAGGCATCGGTAATTTTTTTTGCAAAAACGGTTAGAGTTACGTTGTAACGTTTATGTAAATATAAAACATGTCTATCTTTTAAGATCGGCTCACTTTTTCAATGATTATCAAAATTTTATATTATCGTATGTGACACAGACGAAGTTGCACGGAAGTTGAATTTCAGGAAAATTGGTTTAAAATGTAATTTCGTATTACTGATATTAAAATATTAATATATTGAAATAAGAAACCTGGAGAAGGCGAGGGATCCCTGGACTGCTTCCTCAACGACCTTCGTCCCAGGCCATTCCTGATATCCAATAATAAAGACTCCATCAGAGATTCACATTCTGATACCGGCGTACTACACATACTGCCACCTGAAAATAGCATAATAAAGTGCTATCTTAATATTATGAAATAAATAAAAATCACTTACAACATACATTATTACTGATTACATTTAAAAACTAAATACAGATTTAAACGTAACATGATTAATACTGAGAACTCTTTTTCAATATAATTTGTATGACGCTAACAGTCATTGTTATCGAACCCCACTAGTTCGTAACAGTATATTACCAGTTTTAATTCTAGCAGCAACAGCAGAATCTCGCGCCTTTCGCCGCTGCGCCGCCTGTTCCTCGTTAGCACGCCGCCGCTCATTATCTTGCGCTGCCGCACGAAATTTGCTGCAGAATGACGCAAATGTCTGCAAATAACGTTATATATATAAATTAGCACACAGTACATAATAAAGTTTATAGTATAAATCTTGTGTCTAACTTGTACGTAGGCACAGTGTGGAACATATAAAGTTTAATAACAGTAGTACCTTAAAACACTCTTCTAGCTTAAAGGAAACAGGATCTTCACAGAAAAATTCAGCTAGCTGTTTCCTCATACTCTCCACTTCTTCCATGTCTTTGTTTAGTGCTGATATTTCTCTTTCTGCAACCTGAATCATTTATTACCGTTAGAAAAATAGCAAAATATGGACAGTATTGCAAAGCTGTTAGGAATTCTAGTAATTTTATTTACTATAAATGGTAGTTGATATGTTATAGCAAGGTTTTTACTAATATTAATTTATATTTTTAGTTAAATTTATGTAAATATAAACCACCTAGTCTTTTATAACCAAGCCCTATCTTTTGCTTTAAATTGGTTCTAAGTTTTTAATCAATAGATTCCCGACTTAAAAATAGTACCTGTAAGAAGTCTCCCATTTGTTCTTTTATATCCTGCTGCGCTGTAGTCTGTATGTCCCTCTTCAGAGCACTAATCCTACTTGCCAGAGTATTGATCTCATTATGCAACTGTTCCACGCTTGCTTTAGCGGCTTCCTCCAATACCCTTATGTCATCGGCAAAGTGTACCAGTTCTTTGTTCTTACGTTCCGCTTGCTAAAATAAAAGCAAGATGCATTATGTAAATCGAAATGAGATGTTATTGCAAACTATTTCTCGTTTTTCACGCTCATTCAAGGCACTTGGTTTTAAACTAATATTAAGTTCAAAAGTCCTACATAAGGCGTTAATCACTTACGTGGATATAAAGTTTTAAAAATAATAACAAAAAAGATTTCTTTGAAAAATGTATCACTAATATTAGTGAAACTTACCATGGCGACGTAGTGCATAAGATTCATGCCCGGTTTGTTAGCGCGGATGTCGGACAACTTTTGCAAAGAAGAGAGCTTTACTCCCGCAGCACCCCCGGCGTACCCGCCCGCATTTAGGAAGTTACCCGCTATTAATGATATGTATAAGACTTCCTGAAATAGGTGTTCGTTAATTAAAAATAAACTTTTACTATGCCAACAGCGAGGAACAATTTTGATATCCTATTGTTCTTACAGCACTTTAGGAATAAGGAAAGACGAGATTCAACCACTAAGCAAATTTTGATAAAAATGATTATAGTATAGAGATACTCGTATACAACTCGGTGTAGCTTTGGACCACAACTAACATAGACATACAAATAATTGCTTTTTCTGGTTTTTACTGCAAGATAAATAATACAAGTATTTACAATTTCAACATTTACGGCTGAAATATTAACATTTTGCCGTAGATGTCTCACCTGTATAGCTCTAGACGACATCAAGTCATCTCCTGCGACAAGAATGGCGTTGATGGCGCTCTCCAAGTAGCCAGCGGTTGACGCCCACTCTTCTTTAAGCAACATGCATTCTATTCGAAGTTTGTAACTGAAATAATATAACATTTTGTATGGTAATTATCCCATAAAATTTCATAAAAACATCTTATATATGTGTGTAAACAGTGTTCCTAAAAATAATTGTTTCGTTTGAGCAGTAACAAAAGTTTAACCAATTTTAATTTATTTATTAAAAATAAAAATCCACACTTACTTGGGCAACTGTATAAGTTGTAGCAAAAACTTTTCAGCATTTCCAAGCTTGCTGACATCACCCGTGTAAGCCTTCAACATCTCACATTCATCTATTTCTGGCAGTATTTTGAGTAGACCGCGCAGTTTTTCTGTGCCTATGTCGTCATGAGCACCTTCACGAATTAGTTGAATTATATCTTCGTTTGAGCTGAAAACATAATAATATAATGTGAAAGTAACTTTGTCCGTCTATTATGTATCATATTTTCATACCTAAGCTAATTATGATGAATTTTTCTATACATATAGATATTTAATATCTGTGAAGACTAGCAGGTATTCTATAAATAACATTTCGTATGTTATAATGAATTTGAAATTTGAAATAAATTATTTGATTGTTTTTATTCAAAAAATATCTTCAAACCTTCGGAATTGTTTCAAAAATATATTAACGTTCAAGCTCCTCTTTCCATCTAGAAGAGTTATTTCCGATGGTTCTTTCCTCTGTTTTCGTTCGCCGGAGCTATCACAAATAGGACTTCGCCCCAGTCGAGGTGATGATCCAGCTGAACCAGGTGGTTGAACCTGAAAAATAATTTTACTGCATTAGTTTGATATGTAAAATAAAATCACCTGCCTGGCTTTAATAAATAGGATTATATGAAATATACACAAATATATGTCTGACGTTTGACACAGTAGTAATTAATTTACTTGCGTCGTTATTGTTGATTACAATATTCGTGGGCCAAAACTTACTTGTTGGCAGAAGAGACCTTCAATTTCACTCCAGTCCAGTTCAGCTTTGGGGGAGTGCTGGTGACTCGATGCGACAAGAGACCATATGTTATTTTGGCCTATTACCTGTCAAATGATAGACATTATAAACAATATCAGTATTACTATTGCACTATACAAACAATATCCCGATAAGGGAAACAGAAATAATAACCATTATTTAATTACAGAACATTTTCGCAACATATGAAGAGGTTTCAAGTATCACATATAAGGTTCTTCATTTTCTTTTATCTAAAGCACAATGATCAACAGTTACACCCCACTAGATGACTCGGAAATTCAATCTTTCAGTTGCTTTCCTTTACACTTTTTTAAATAACTCACTTTATTATTTGGTATTTTATTCCAGTTAATAGTTTTCATCTTGGTTTTGGGTAGCGGCGTTTCTTGTTGTGGTAGTTTGATATTCGTTGGTGGGGGCGCTGGTGGTCCCGGTGGAGCGGGTGCAGATGAACTCAGCGGTGGTGGTGGAGGGGGCCCTCGAGGGGGCGCCGGAGGTGGAGCTGGCGGACATGGAGGCAGAGGAGCAGCTGAAATAGTTAATTCACACGTGATATAGTCAACGAAGTCCATAACTGGATCTATAAGTACTAGACAACCAATATTAACGTTTGAACCAATGAACTCAATTCAATTATATCTAAAAAAATATTGTGGCGCGGGCTTTATTCTACACGAATGTCATGGTTATGACGTTAGATACATGCACTATATGTAATTTTCATTTAAATCTACGGGGTTATCTTATCAAAAAAAGAAAATAGTCTTACCAGGAGGTGGTACCGGAGCTGGAGGCGCTGGTGGAGGTGACAACGCTCGCTGTAGACTCTGTTTCCGAGCATTGCCGGATAAATCTCTATGCTGACATGTGCACCCTACTTTAGCCTGCAAACATGGTAGCATCAAGTGACTTGAATGTGCGTATTTTGCACATTCTCCATTTTCTATCATACTTTGTCAATCCAAGAAAAATTATGTCATGTTAGCATTATATAACTATATAGAAAATACACACATTGTTTCCCATTTGTTATGTGATATTGATTTTATCTACACTGTACACTATTGTATATTTGAATTGAGGAGTAAAAATTGAAGATGCAAACATCTATAAATTATATTAGCGTAACGGCGCTACACAGTTCAAAAACTAGATGTTAACCTGAACACTTGGAGCTCTTAACAGTTTCGCAGCATCTTCTCTACTTTCTAGAAGAGTAGCTCTGTGGACCAGAGTTTCCGCCGTGTCCCAAACAATATCACTGACTGGTTCCTTAGGGTCTATCCGTAGAAGATGTTGAAGTACACTGAGAAACGGGATTTCTTGTGGTGTATCTGAAACCTTAAACCAGACACAAATTTATTAATCATATTAATCACACGCATTTTGTAATAATTTTATCTCCTTTATTTTATCTCATCTCAAAGTGTCTTCTAGGAGCCTACAATAAAATAATGTATTTTTGGGCGATCGTTATTTTGCAATAGCGGTGTCCCGCGGTTTCACTCGCCTTAGTTTTATGTATGGTTGGACAAGTTTCTATGTATGAATTAGTAATTTTCTTTAACAGTCACAATTTTTATCTTATAATATGGACGTAAATCTTAATTTTAATCGAAGTAATCTTTGTAGCGAAGGTTTTATTAAGCATGCTGAAAATTACCTGTTTAAGTATCGCATAGAACACATCTAAGTGCGAGTTGAGGTTAATCCCACCAGGGCCATGTGCTTCATCACTCTCCCTCTGCTCCTCAAATACATCCAACTGAACGCCCAGCTCCGGGTGACTGGCTGCTTCATGTCTATAAAGTTACAAAAGTTTTAGATTTATTTTATAACTATATTTTTCTGGCATATTTCACGGTAACGCACATTTTGCCTATAATACACTACATAATTTTATAGTCATAAATAACCAGAATGTTTCATATTATCAGTATAGCCGCGATAAATAACTAATTTACTATACCTGATTTAATTAAATACATTCTAGGGATGTGTCACAGTCCAATCAAAGCAACGAATGTATGAAATTCTATACTTAAAATAAATATAAGTAGTTGACTAACTACTGTTACTTGAATCGTAAACTGTGACATGGTAGACGTGTCAACTATTCGTGAGATTCATGCGTACCTTACAACATATCACAAAACTTTATGAACAATAAAGTAGAAGCGACGGTTTTTGCAAATAACAAGTAACATCTCACGATTAGTATATCACAAAGAGTATAAAATTAAAACGGACGTTGTTTATGTATTAATCATAATCGAGTCTGCGTCCATTCTCGGTGAGACAGGCGCCTACGCATCGCCTTTTTAGTCGTTTTCTAACTCCGCACACTGACATGCTATGAATAATTCCGTTCTTTGTCTTTTTAAATGCTTTTAACGTTAGAAATATTGTCATAGCGAGATTATGTGATCATTTGTGAAAGTCAGTGGAGTTATTATTCAATTTGATTATGGATATCTAATAAAATGATGAAACTTGGCTATAAATATATGGACGTAAGACAATTAGTCACAGTTCTAACAATACAAACTATATTACAAAATGCTGTAAATTATTATTCCATAAGATTTACATATTTACTATGGTTAAACCAAAAGTTGTCTACGTTTGCTATTTTATTCGACAATTTAAAAAATAATCATGATCAAGAATCAATTTAAAAAATAATGATTCTAAAATAAGAATCCATATAAAATTCCTTGAAGGTTATACAATGTTATTTGCCTGAGGCACCTACCGTCTAGCGAGCCTAATCTTCGTGTGTCAATGTCAGTTATAGAAAAATAGATAGAATGAATGTTGAATTTCAATCACTGAGCCCATTAAGCAAACAAATTAAATACTATCTTATATTAATCACTCCTATATATCTGGTTGATCTTAAAATTATACGTAGTTTAAAATCAAATATTAGTTTAATGTTTTGTAAAACATTTTTAATATCTTATCTGTTACAACATAGTTGAAACTGGTTACCGTTGACAAATTAGATTTTTATGCGATTTGTAGTGTTTTAATTAAAATGTTGCGCGCGCTGACAACACGTTTGACCACTTAGTTGACTGGTCCAAATGATCTAGTGTATACTAGAAACGAGAGACAGAATTCAATGAGTTCTGTGGGCGGATACATGAATATTGGCGGCCAGTTAATTTACAATTAATTTTTTGCTTACCTTAAATTACTCAGCGTCGGAAGCAGGCCTAGTCCTGTAAAACATTATTATTTAATGTGGATTCATATAGCGAAATTCTGCCTGGTTGGAGACTATAGACAGCACACTCCTATCACTGATCATCCTTTCTGCTACAGAACCCGTTAAAAAACTTGTTTAGAAATTATCTAATTATCTGTTATTTTCCCAATATGAGTTCACGCGACCTCAGATTTGTATTTATGTATTATAAATATTGAACTGTATTAACATCGCTGCACAAAACAATTACACTATTGTATTTTCAAGGAATCAGAATAAGATGGTCGACGACACATCAGTAAATTATTCTTAAGAAATTCTTATAAATAATATCTTCTACCTAATGGTATAAGACATCTCAGTTATAATCTCTTAATAGTGAGAGATAATATCACTTAATAGTGAGACCTACATTTATCTCTTGATTACATTAATGTCTTTATATTTACCACGCTAAAACGATAATAAATCTCGGTTTTTTTTATAAAAAAAAATTATCAAACTTGTCTTTAATTTTGTTAATATGAACATATCATATTATTTAAAAAAAAACCCACCTATAAATTCGTTCCTAACTCGTATCCTGTCCGGAAGTCGAGGAGCTGAGATGATGAGACAGTTAATGAACGCCACCAATGCTGTCTTATAGTCAATGGTGGTAGCATTCTTCAATTCTTCGACCACCACAGTGAGGCGGTATCTATCACCTTTTAAGGTCTGCGAACAATTATTTTTTTAATTAAATATTTAGGTATATATTTTAAGCTATTATTGATTACGTCAATATGGTTAAGTACAATAATATATTTGGCCGACAATGTCATAGGATATACTAATTATTTTTATACTTATATACTGTATCTACACATATATACGTGCTACAAAATATGCTACGTGCATCTGTTATTCACCCAATTTACTTACTTACAGATATAAAGAAACGACCGCTACTTTGCTTAATATCAAAATTCTATTGAAATCAAACGGACACCTCTATTTTAATTGTATAATAATAGACAATATCAATTAATCGTACCTTATACCGGTCCAACGTGTCCACGGCTCTCGCGTACCCATCTGCATTGTAGACGCACAGTGCAGATAGGAGTTCGAAGACCTGAAAATTTACCGCATTATTGTTACCATGGTAATAGTACTTGCCTCTAAGCTAGTTTAGTTTGTGTTTAACCAATGATTACTTGTAGCACAAGCGTATAACTAGGTTATATATTATCGTTTAGTTATGTTGTTGTACTCTGGCTGTATTCACAATTCTGGCGTAAGGTCTAGGGGCCAGAGTAAAATAGATTGTTTTTGTTGACTAGCTTTGGTTTCATTAAATAACTCAGCCCTGAAGTTCCAGTGAGGACACTCGGGACTAGTGCCCAGGGCGGCAATTTTTTGAGGTGACGATTCATAGTATGAAAGGTCGTGAAATACTTTAATGTGTGTTATAACTTCAGTCTATGAGCTTCCAAATGCTCGTGATAAAAATAAATTAAGTGACGGCACATAATTGCATACTTGACGTAATTAGCTGAACCCACTACTAAGTGAAGCTCATCTGTCATTTGTCAAGAAAAAGAAATTACTTGTTTTTTAACAGCAGCAGTTGGTGATGTCAGCGCTGCTGCAAGTTTGCTGGCGTATTCGGCATGTTCAACGATATAGTCCAGCCCGACTCGACTCTCCATCTTTAATCTGAAAATAAAATGAATGGTATTACGTCTAGAAAAAACATTTCTGACGAGTGGAGATTATATTTCATACAGAAGATGAGAAACGTTTAAATCTCTAGATGTACTGAATTTCCAACCCCTGACGCAAAAGGAGTTTACATCTCTATATGTCGGTCGTGGCATCGTATCTTCTAAATGAATAGTATATTTAATAGCTGACTTTCGTGACCGAAATATTTCTTAGCTATCGTCTATTTTGATCTGTCTTAGAATGTCATTTGTCGTCTGGATTTAGTTATTTTTTATAAAATACTGCTCTTAAGGTGTTGTCAATCAATCTATATACCAGACATTACAATACTCTGTTGTCATAGTTCCTCACAGGTGCGGGCCCGCCTTATAACATCATTTATCACACAAATCTCATTACATCACCGTCGCGGTAATCTTGACATTGAACTATTGTTTCATAGTAAAACTTAAGATTAATGTTTACGGGCGATCACTCAGTGTTTAAAATTCGGTTGCTATTAAAAAAAAGAAGTAAATTATTAAAAGAATTATAATCAATACATTTATTTAAAATAAATAATTTAATTTTAACTGTTATATTTTGCATTCCACCTTGCGCATATTATATATAATTAACCTGATCTGAAATTTTTAATAAATAAAAAATTTCAAGTGTAAATACCTAAAATCAGTATTACCATTTATGAGTCATGGATAATATGGATCCGAATTTTCCAAATTCTGCTGATACTCGGAGAAAATTTAAACTGTATATCAACTAATCATTAACAAATAAGCCAACTGTAATATGATTCATTTGAATGCCGAGACAAATTTCTGTGAATTGTTTGATTATAAATAGCTTGATGTTAATGCTAAGTGAGTATCAATTGTCAGAGAGTTAGCGGTAATCTGGGATGCTGAATCGAAATTCTTAGTATCAGTAGGTTTTAAATGCTTATCTATACTTTATAAGGTGTTCCTGCGACGATACAACCGCGTGTAGGCTATATAATACGTTTGCAGATATTTTTATAATATACAAATCAGTCTGAAATCTCTGCTTATTCTGTTAAGACGTTTTTCCTAGAGATGTACTTATTTCAATAATAGCAATAAATACATTTGCAGTGTCTCTTTTTAATATTAAAATAATTGTTTATACTAAATATATATGCATGTCTACACGGTACATAATACACCAGCATAAAAATTTTTATTCATCTTTTTGTCTGTCTGTTTATTCCGGATAGTCTCTGAAATGGCTGGATTGATTTTGACTGATACAATATAATAAGGAGTGACTTAGGCTACTTTTATTTTAGAAATTCTATTTATTTTTATTAAGAAAATTAAAAAAAGCTACTATTCCGCGCGAACGCAGTCGCGAGCACAGATTGAATAAATAACATGTTTATTAAAGTAATATGCGTTGGGCTTTAAACTATGAGTTTTGAAAATAAGTATACAGGTGGTCAGCGTATCATTAATTAATGATTTCATAAGGGTGTCGTGCTTACCGTTAAATAAGCTTTTTATTCGTCTATCGATGTCTGCCATAAAATGTTTCATTGTATATCCATATAAAATCGTTTAAATATTACTGAACGTTGATACTTTTTATAAATAATGATCAAAATTTTAAACTATATTGTTTAATCATAGATGATATTATCATAGCTTATTACGTTCTTAACCAATTATTTTGCAGTAAACAAGTTCAATATAGCGAAAGATAATTGCAGCGTACTACCACATCTCTGTCATCACACCCACGTTAATTTATTTGTATTATGTATTGATGCCCCGCGGTGTTGCAAATGTCCACAATACATTTATACACTATTTTTAGATGTTATGACTATGAAATTAAGGAGTTATGCTACTTATGCTCTTTTACAATAAGCTCCGATCAATAATAAACAAACCTGAAGACAGGAGGCAAATTTTTAGGGGCGCCAAAAGAAAAAGTAACAAAGCCAACAAACATTTTAGAAAACAAATCTGTTAAGGATTAGAAGGTTATTAAGTGTATTATTAAGGATATTAAGTGTTTTTTATCAATTGACGTAGAAAATTAATCATACAAAAGATGTTAGGTCTACAGTGTGATGTAGGTACCTCGAATCTAGATTGTTAGCCCAGCGAAGAAGCCGAGTTCGTGTTTCAAAATCTTAAGTCTTTACGTCAGACCCAAATGATTCTAGACAGAGTACCTTTCACTACTCAATAATATAAGTTATCTTAAAATACTATTATCACGTGTCGAGCTACAAAAACTATCTCACTGTGACACAGACCTTGGAGACTGGTTTGTTATGCAACACCAGATGTTGACGCGGTCACATTCATTCCTATCGAGCGTTATTGCATCTCAAATTAAACAAGATACTTACATCTATTAATACTGTCGAGATTTAGAAAAGACATCTGTTATTACCTTAAATATCTATAAATTGGAACCGATATGGAAGTAATTTCGTATACATATTGAGAATTTGATTTGGTATAAGTATTCGTGGCATCCTTGAAAAGAAAATTGTAGCGATATCTCCAAAATATTGGATGTACACGCGTAACTAACTTTGAACTGTTAAAGTAAAAGTGATAAAGATAAGTTGTAAAAGTGATAAACTTTATTATTATTGTGCGACCAAGTAATTAAGCGTAGATAGGACTTTTTCTGTAGAGTAACGACAAACTGAAGTTAAATTCTATATAGGAATTGGATATGTGCTGCTGGTCTCTGAAAAAGTACGTTTCGAGAAGGTTTTTGAAAGTTGTCTCTTCTGGAATTAATCATACGGGGCAACAAGAGTCTTGGTGAATCTTACTATTGTGAAATGATACATCTATCGGTACTTTCTTTGGCCATCCTCTATCCTGTACCAACTTATTGTAAGAATAATAAGTAATCGAATGAGTCATTACCAAGTAGGTAGTCAATTAGGCCGGGGTCTAACGGGCTCTTGGACAGAGACGCATTGTTCCACACGTACTGAAAGCTAGGGATGTCAATATCACTATTTGTAGTCCAGAGGTCGAAATAGGTAAAAAAAAATATCGCTTCTAATATTGTAACATGTAAAGTAAAATTTGTTTGTAACATTTTAAATATAACGCTAAAAAAATCAGATGCTTTTGTCGATATAATACTTGAATAAGTTGAAACAAGATATTTATACAAGAAAATTCGTCATTTTTTAATATATAGAGAGTATAGGTTAAAGCACTGAGCAGATTTCGATATTTCATAAAATTAACTAGTAAGACCAATACTATATATGTATATCCTAAGTAAATTCAAAATATACATTAGTTATTAATTAATTTAATGAAGCATGTTGGCCAGCCAAATATTATTATAAACTTTAAAAAAATAGTGATGTTATTGGCATCAAAGACTAACGAAACAAAAATTATTTGGACTCATATCAAGAACCCTACGAATAGCCGGAAGTTCGCACTTGTAAGTGAGACGCGCAATGCGTTCCTATTGGCCGGATGTGTCGACCCACACTACTGCCCTCTAGGTAAGCGTATATGATCGCGGTCACCCTCTTGATGGCTCCTTTGATATACAAGCTTTTATATTAACTATTTCATCGTGATATTCTAAATTTACGGTTACTAGTTTCATAAATACATCGTTTTGTCCACTAATTGATTTGGATACTTAATAATGCTGCAAATGTACATTCTCTAGCTGAAATATGAAAACCTTTCTTAATACCTCAGTTCCTAAATTTGATGACTGTGATTAAGAAAGTAAGCAAAGAAACAGACAGAAACCACTACTAGTTTGCAAAAATAAATATAGGAAGCGTTGTTATTAATTAATAAATGATGGTATAAGGTGTTATGAAGGACTGAAGCTGTATCTCTACAAAGATATAGTATCCGAAGAGAAAGTCCACCTCTGGCCTCAGCTTGCAACCTGTTAAGGACATTAGATAATATCCTGTATTCACGTTATCCATCTAGATCAAACTGATTGATAATATATGTAAGCGTTCACGTGAGAAATGAGATGTTTTCCTTCACTGACGACTCGCTAAAAAGACTCAACGCAGGGATTTGGAATGTGTCCAATTCTTCTATAGATTTATTCTGTATGTGCTATAGCTTTCATAACGCCTCGCGAGCCACATAAAAGTTTAAAAACCAATCATAGATGGAAATTTTGTCGAATGAAAGGATGCTTGTCGACGATTTTTTAACTTAAAAATAAATATATCAAATTTTGAATTCTTCGTGACGTTGTAACAATAACTCGTTAAGGATTTAATTAAGTGTAATTACTAAATTATTTTATTTTTAACTTATTATTTAAGTTTACTTCTAAGTATTTAGAATTAGTAAACATTAATTATATATTTCCTTTGTAAAGGGTTTATTACCAATGAGGTAATTAGTAATTAATTTTAACCCCAAAGCCATATAATATGAATGCAAAACTACATTACAGACCCAGACAGTATTCAGTACAGTACAGTCTCAGATTTAGTATTATACAAGATGGAACAGTGTAAGAATAACGACTGTGATATTAGTGAATTTTTCACTTGGAGTGGTAATGATAAGAACAACCTTAAAACTAGTGAAATAAATGATCTATGTGATACATTTTATGAAGATCAAATGGTGTCGATATGTGACAGAATAGAATGGTAAGCAACATTTTCCATGATACCTAACCTAGTCGAATGTGAGGCATATTTATTGTACTTCTTACTGAAACCTTTCTTCAATGGAAGTTACAGCTTTACAATGTATATGATGACTATAATTATTCAACGATATGCAGTCGGCTAATTTATTATTATACAAAACTATATAGGGCAGCTTAAGGTTAAGGTTTGATTTAAATCTAAATATTGTCAGAGTAAGTTACTCCTAGTCATACTTTGATACATGATGCTTTGGTTAAATTTTTCGAAAGTTTTTTAATTTAATAAAACTAAATAAATTAATAATTTCATACTATTTCAGTGAATTACGGAAAGAAGAAATGAAATGTGCAGCAAGTGACAATAGGGATACTATGAAAAAAATTAATGTGACAGTTACATCATCTAATGTTCAAGAAGTATCAACTCCAAATGATCAAGAGATGGACTCCATCAAAATATGCAACATATGTAGTATAGGAATATCGAAAAAATATTTTGAAAACCACATAAGAAACAAACTGCATCAAAATAATTTAAAAAGATTTGAACATTCTTCAAAAATTAAAAACGTCATCATTGAAACTGCTCTTGGTAACAAAATTGTTACATATAGAATAATAACAGAAAATGAAAATAAACTACAGATCGATATAAATGTTACATAATTCACACAAATATTTAATCGAAACGTATTTGTATACTTTTCATCCTCATCAATACCAGAATGTAATTTTTTGTAGTTATTTTAATATTGTAAGAAACTAAATGCATATAAGAGTAGACAATTAAGGAATTATATTAATTAAATGAGTATTTATTAATTATGAAATTATATTGTATTTGAATATTTTTATACATAATTTTATGAAAATAATACTATGATGTATTAGAGACTTCGAAAAAGTTGCTATCAATTATAAACAAAGTATAAATTTATGTTTTATTTTGTTTGTCCAAAAATGTGATAAAATACTTTTTATATAAATAATTATTTTACTACAAAAATGAATTTTATAACGTATTTAAGATTTTCAAATATTTCCTTTATTAGTTTTATTACTGTTCACATAATCTATACTAAGACAAAGTACAGCGCCTTTTGTTTGTGGAGCTGTTTTATGTATTATTTTGTTTTTAGCTGCTATTAAACTGTGACCGCAAGACCTCTACTGTCCCATTAGCTTAAGAGGTAGTATTTTTGACTGGATTGTTTGTTTAAAAATAAATAAATGAATATATAAATTTTCATAAGAATAAGAAAATCCTGTTTGTTTTTTTTTGCATGAGAAAATCCTGTTTGTCTGTTTTGGAAAATTTAATGATCCCAAAGAAGTGGTAGATACCTTCTTCTTACATTTTAAGTAACACCAAATACCAAACATCGAATGGTGAACTGTTCTTTAAATTGTATGCCTAAGAACTATCTCGATCCCGTATTTTTAACAACAAATTTGCTTCAAAATCAGCCTAATCTTTTAGGAGCTACAATACTACAAAAAAAGAATTTATGGTACCCCTCTTTTTGTGTCTACTCTTAAAAATAAATAATTCGAAAGCATAATACATAAAACGTAACCAAATTGTAGTAGTCATGTTCGTTGGTATTTCATTATTCATAAATAATAAGTGAGTTTTAT
>JAOSYY010000012.1:11375137-11416256 GCA_025727935.1 Hebomoia glaucippe | reverse complement strand
TTATATTATATTATATTATATTATATTATATTATATTATATTATATTATATTATATTATATTATATATACGTTCAATTATAAGCATACCAAAAACAAGTTAAGCCTGAATAATGTCATTTACAGATAATTTTCATCATCACACTTCATTAAACCGCTGTCAGTTATAACCACAACTTGTTGACCATTAAACTATTATTTATACTATAACCACAGAATGAACGTCAGTTTAGTGATTTTTAACCGTACCCCATTCTGTAACAAAGCTTGTTTAAAAACTTTACCACGAAAGCTGAACCTTATAGATTATCCATATCATAGATGAAACATTCGTAAGTATATTATCCGTTTTACAAATAATTATCGGATTCCAAATTCTTTCGGAATGTTAATATTTGTTTATCTTTATATAGGTAATTTTGGCTTCGATAAATTGAAATTGTTGGAAATAGATAACAATTTAAAAACTAAGGAGTCCTCCGCAGATACGCATCTGCGTATTATTTATCGGTCCAATAATTAATAAATATTATATCACGAATTCAATTTATCTCTAAAAAACAAGATTTTCATAAATAATATAAGAAAAGCCGCCGAAATAGGCCAGAAATGTTGCAATATGGCATTCAAAGATCATATTTTATTTAACCTAGTTTAGTATTGGTCAGTTAGAGCCCTCGACTAGTAAATATTTATTTAGGATGTTTGCCCCCACAGAACTAACCGCTTCTTTCCGGCCCAAGGATGACCTGTTTAAAATATTTGGTCTACCAATACTTAACATTAAACAAAACTATACGTTAGAACTTTAGCAAATATTTATAACACAGTACGCTATATGTAATCACTCTTGCGATATTAAATAAAAATAGTGTCAATACACCGAATCATTGTATTATCAACAAATCTAGAAAAAATCATGTTTTCACTACTGTACTATATTATTTTTTTATGGCTTTTTTAATTAGTTACATGTGAACTGCATTTAAAAAAATCTTTTGATGGGAAAATAATTTAAAATGCTGTTATGTTAAGAAAATTAAGTAGATTTTAAAATGATCATAGTTTATGAAAGATTACGTTAATGCTATTACATACTCAAATTTGGAATCTAGATCATTTTAATAAACCTTATTCCATACACTCGTATTACCGATGGATAGAAGCAGGTTTAAGGTTGAGTATATTAGCGGTTATAAAAGTCGTCAAAAATTGAATTGATTTGATTGATTGAACGATTGATCCGAAAAATCCGTTTTAGTTCCTGTTTCAAGTCTGAATGAATGAATGCTATGTTCTAAGTAGTAGGTAGCAACCTTGTTAACAGATGTTCGCGGGTATTAAGGTGTAATTTCGCAACCGCCTGATATGGCGAAACGGGTCATTGCTAGCAGTCCGACCTTAAGTACGCGGATATTTATCATTCGATCAGCACCCGGCACTCGAGAGTAGTGGGACTTTTATAGAGTTTCTATGATCCTGGTATAAACATTTTGGTAGTTCCCTCCATAGGACATTTTACCCCTAATTTGCTGAATATTAAGTCTTAAAATCCCAACAAGTAAACAAAGTTTTAGCTGAAAAGATTGTTTTCAAACATCCATTTTATCATGGCAGCCGTCTTCGATAGATAAGCATTTTTTTAATTAGAAATTCATAGATAAAGCTAAAATCCGCAATAATATTTATTGGCATAGTATGGATATTTATGCAAACATTTTTAGAATGAAAACCACCAAACTTAAGAATAAAAAAAAACAGCGGTGACCCGCCACTTTAAATTTATATACATAAACGCTATTTTTAGAATCAATAATGATAATATATACGTATGTTTGATTATACAAACTTTTCACAGTTAACGTGAATGAATCCATAATACCTTTGCCTAAGATTTTATAAATACATTATAACTTATCACATAAATGTTGTGCGACGTATTAGACAGAGTATATCACGTATTTCCAAATTTGATAAAATCAGCAATTACTGCAATCGACATTGACCCGCCTTCATCACCTACAGTTTGTTTAGAATAGTAAATATTCTCTGCTGAAAATCGAACCCGCTCACGATTGATAAAAATTACACAATTGCCACCACTTAGCACTCATTGAGTAACATCACGCATAGTCCAAGATATACACCACTAATGATTAGCAGTTACAACAAAAAACGTTACAAAATACTCTAACTTAAAAACTAGCGATTCGTCCCGGCTTTGCCCGAAAGCAATTTATTATTGAAGAAATGTAATCTTAACTTACACGCGCCAATATTACTCTTTTATTTATATTTACTTTTAAATCAATTAAAATTGTCGTAAATTCTCTACGTATACAAACAATACATAATTATCAGTACCATGGCACTCCTAATCAGTAGTAGATTATAAAAAATATTCTGTTTTGAATAAACACATAAAAATAATACTTAAATAAAGTTTATTTTGTTTACAAAGTTTAGAAATAGCATAAGAAGTCAACAACTGCAAATTTATTCCTATAACGACCTTTTTATTTTTATACAAATAATTCGAAAATTTATAAGTTATTATAAATAAAATATTCCAAAACCCCGCTGCGCACCCATCACTTAGAACATAGCAACTAAATAATCACTGATGAAACTTGTCACAGACCGATTGAGAGCGCAACGTTTCACGACCAATTCAATTGAAACGGCCTTTAGTTGCAACTTTGTTGTAAAAACAGTACTCCAAATATATTTTATTTACTTATGTATATATATATATATTATTTATATATAACAAATAAGGATTCGTACTTTTTAAAATCCGTATAAGTTAAGATTTCGTGTTATATATATTTTAAATTAATTATTTTTTGTCAAAATAATTGCCATATTTTTCAACATAAACACCTGAGCTACCTTAAAAACACCTGTTTGTTAAAAATAACAATAATTACCATTCAATATTATCAATAATAATTACCGAAATATATTCTTATATTCATAAGAAATTTCAAGATCTTAGTCATAAAGTGAGTTGCCAAAATTGTATTAAAATTATATGAATACGTATAAAGTTCTTCTTTACAGATAGAAGTTGGTCAACATAGTTGAATATATATATATATATATATATAATTAGAAATTTTGATGGATCAGTACCATATATATAATAACCAATTTAAAGTACTACACGAAAAAACATTAGACACTTACCTAAAGCAACCGGAACACTTTAATATACACCATCACTATCACTTATCACTCGCACTAACATGTCGCAATTCATCACTAACACAGCACTTAGTCTATTCCGCCTGAAGTGCCTGAAAAAAGCATTAATTAATTAGACACCCCTTTTAAAATCATAAATTAGCATTATTCAGATTTATAATATATTTTTGTGTACATATACATAATAGTGGTCAGATATTTAAAGTTTTAATCGTGACCCAGCACAATATAAGCTTCTAAAACGCTTGATAGATAACGTTTAATAAGTAAATGTTAAAAACGTGCTTGTTAAATAAAATCATTATTAAATATGCCATAATCATAATCATACTTCTCCCACAAGATGAGGTCTGCGTCCTTTCTTTTATTAAATAAAAACTGTTTAGACATTATACACTAATAAAATCTTGACAATGCTTTCTATTCCGTTTAAATATGATCAGTTCGAAAGCTCTTTTGTATCGCCGCGGTATTTATATACTAGTTAGTTATCTTGCTCATTATACTACTTTATGGAAGTTGAAATGAAAGGTCGCGAGATCGATTCTTGGTTAAAGCATTTTAATTGATAAAGTTTCTCTTTGACAAAGTAGTTCGTAATTTAACTGAATTTTCTAGTCATTTAAATGTTTTACACGATTGGAAAAGTATTGGTTGTTGACAGATAAATCAATTTTCAAAGTTCAAGGTATATACTATACAAAAGCAGCCTGTGTATTTAGAATCTAATTCAATTCAAATCTAATAATCTTAGCCATGTTGAGGCTTCCGATTTATTTCCTTCAGATGTCTAAACATTTTATTAGCATATTTGGCTAAAATAAAATGAAAAATTAAATTGATTTAACTAAATATTGTCTCTTTGGGATACCTATTGCATCCCTAGATGGAAAATCTATTAGGGAAACTTAAAAACTTCTAAACGCCCACGCGAATGAAGCCATATGCAAAAGCTAGTTATTCGAAACTTTATTGGCATATTTAAATTTCACCGAAATTGAACGAATATAGTTTGACTAAATGAACTGGTCACACTAGTTTATGGGTATAAATACTTATTAAATAGTTGTATAGTGAGGTCCGCCTACACCCGCGTTTTGCCTTGACAACGCCAACGCGAAATATACCTCACTAATTTAACTTTACATACAAGTAAGGAAGAAATAAGAGATTAGGATGGTATGGTAACATTGCTCACACATCTGACCTGAAAGGTAATCTCTTTAATTGGTGAAACTACAGCGAAACATTTTATATTAGATCAATAATTTGGGTCCCGCACTAAATCGTAAAAGCTAAGGAAGGTCAGATAGAGTTACCAGCAAATTTTTATAATTTTCTTTTGACTTTAATAACAATTATTCATATAATTAAGCGGCTTAAACAGCGGACATCGTTTGTGTATAATATTAGAAACACTGCTGAAACCATAACACTTCATTTATACCATTCCGTAGTCATATTAACAAAAAAGGAGTTGTTATTTAAAAAAAATTGATACATGCAATTTAATGTGGTGGAAAGAGTTGATTAGGTCGTTGACGTTACAAAATGTAATGTTACACTAATTGGAACACAGATTCGAATGATAACATCTACTAATACATCATTCGCGCAACTTTATTTCATAAGAATATCATCGAAATACATAACAGTTTTTTTTAATTTACATATTAAGGCGTAAACTTTTTGTAATGTGACATATTTCGACGCATTTGAACTCACGTGCATTTATGCTATCTGTGGTTTATATATCTTTGTATATAGAATATAAAGTCCACAACCATTATGAATATCATAATGATTGACGCTAATGTTGGAAAGAAGAAAATTGTAGAAAAATATATGAGGACTGGGCAATTACCGGCAACATTTTCTGCATTACCATCATCTAATTTATAACTTTTCACTGCCCCTTTTATCTTATATCTTTCTCTCCATATTTGGCACTTTTGAAAGGAATCCCAAACATCATATCAACATTAAACCATTTCAGATAACATTTGCTAGAAAAATAGAATACGTCACTATACATATATACTATTAACTATTCACTGTTTTCTATATAAAAATCTTTAGATAATCAATGTATTAAAAGGGAAAGGAAATGATAATCAGAGAAACGTATAAGTTAGCTATACGATAATCACTGAACAAGCATGGCGCTTGTTTGAGCACTTTCATTTGTTTGAGAGAAAAATCTGTATATTTTAGGTGGGAGCTTTAGCACTCGACTATACCTTATCGAATTAAATTCATAGTTCTAATGAAAATTTTGAAAGTAAGGGCAGAAATGAAAAAATGATTACTTTTATGTGTAATGTTTCACTTAATGTTAATTACAATTTGATGCCGGTTATTGCGAATTTCGTTATCAATAGAAGGGAAGCCGAAAAACGTATTTATAATCTATAAGTCGTACAATAATAGTACGGCTTTACTACCAAGAAAAAGTTTTGCCGAAAATTAGATATGTCCAGTGCTTTCTAAATAACAAGTTAATAAAAACATAACAATTGTATCGTCGTAATCAAAAAAATGTATACCCAAGAACATATTTAGACTACAAAGAAGTTTAGAAAAAAATGAGAAGATTTTTTTAAGCTTTTATACGTTACGATGATGACGTTCTCTTTATGATAAATCAGTACAAGATATAAGTACTTAGCGCTAGACCATAGCGCTCGTATCTGGTGTCTGTATATACGGCACTATCGGTAAGGTTGAGTAGTATCATATAAGGCGCGCGGCCGTGAGTCAAAATGCGAAGTGTGACTAATTGCGAGGTTTTGACCTTAGTGTACGCCTGCTCTTAGCTCTACCGATATAACGTAAAGAGAACTATGCTTTTAACTGACTTCTTCTGCTTTTGATAACTGGCCCTAGCCATACAGATAATTAAAAATATAAGGTAACCGAAATTAAAAATCCACATCTATTTCTTTAAGTTGTGAACAGATTTTACTTATTACTTTAGATTATAGTTCTACCATGCAAACCAACTCTAGTTACTATAGCTAATCATTTATTAACTAAGTCTTTAAAAAAATATTTTTAATAGAGCAAGATTAAATAACGCTTACGCTGTTATAAAACTCACATTTGTTATGGAGAGAACAAAAAATAAAACCTTGTTGGAATAATAGATATTTTTTCCTTAACTTTAAATTTTAAATTCTGTATCGATAGTTACAGCTTTTATAATCTGTATCGATGACAAACGCCACACGTCAAAGTGCATCCGTTCTGAAACTATAAATATAGCACGCATCTAAAAATATATCTTCTTACTATAATTTTAAGATTTATACCTGCATCATTTGATTTAATAGAAGTAATTATAAAATAGTCGTTGAAACGATCTGTTGTTCTGTGGCTATTGTAATTTAAATCTTATTTTTTTGTTAATAAGAGCTTATACAAGTAAATAGATAGCATCCGAGTATAAAGAGAATGAGGAAGTTCGTAAAACATAATTGTTAATGTTTATAAATAAGAATTTAATAAAAAATGTCTAACAAATTCATTCAGTAAAATGTAGTTTATAAATATGTCCTTGAATGAATAGGAAGATAAAATTCATAGACTTCTTTCGTCGTATATAATTATTTGAAGGTAACAGAAACGAAGAAGTCGTAGCCTCTTTGAAGTATATACAGTTTCCAATTTTATTAAACTTTCTCGCCATAGCCCGTGTTGTTAATGAAATTAAATGACCTACAAATTTAAACTCTTAATATTCGGTGTGGTTTCTAAAAGAAGCAACAACAGATAGAATAATGTGGAACTTCTAACATGTAAACCGAATTCTAAGATTTATTTCCACTAATATTTATAAAACTTTTGATAGTTATATTGAAGTTGAGAAGTCCTAAACATTAACACTCGACGAAAAACGTTTTAATATCCCTAATAAAATTTATCATTGGGAATAATAAAATTGTATATTATGGCGCCAAAACGTCCCAACATAACCTCAAAACAAACAATATTAAGAGCAATCATGGTAAAAATTGATATTCGGGTGTGCGTGAAGCGTTTGATCTATTTTCTGACAAGGAAGTGGTTTCTCAGACCAGTGAGTCTCAAACATTGAGCTTATACGACTTTTATAAAATTGCAATATTGAACAGGGAAAATAGATGATAAAAAATTATTTTACGAAGACAGATACAGTTGTGAAAATCTAACTCTACCAATATACGTTTAGCCTTCTGAGCTCAGGGCAATTGTCAACGATAACCTATATTTTTATTACAACTAAATTAATTTCAAAGTAGAAATCATGCGTACGTTAGAAACGCATTTTCTATTTGATTTCTTTACGTGATGTTCTTAAAAATAGCGCGTAAATTTTGCCCTATAAGTTATTTTTTATAAACATGTTGGAAGCCGTTGCTCAAAGTCTCGATATAATACGACTATTTTTAAAATCAGTCGCGAAACACTAGGACACTTTCATTTCCGTCATTTCGACACTTTCCCGGGATCCCTAAGGAATTTTAACAAACATATATTATTGACAATAGCACAGACTATCAATCAGTAACACAATGTATTGTTAAAAGAGAGTTGTCTTTTATCTAAAATGAATAAAATAAAGTAGCGCGTTCCATTTCATGAATATTTTCAACATTATATTATTGTCACATAATTTCTGAAAATTTATTTACAACTCAACGATTTTTCGTTCCTCGCGTGACAATTAGGATTTTTTAAATACGAATTTTGTAGAGGCAAGTTAACTTCATTCAAAACTCATATAAATCATAAAAATTACACATAAATATGCTTAAAATAGTCGTCTAGCTGTAACATAAAATTAAACATTATATTTTTATGTAAAATATATTCTAAACCTAAAATTTATTTATCTTTCTAAATTTTTTCCAACTTTGTTCAATTGATTGTCTAACAGTCTAAATCTTGACTACCTACTTCAAAAGTACATCTCAGAACTGTGCCACTAACATACATTAACAATTTATTGAAAGAAAACCTATTAAATAAATTATTCATAAGGGACGTATAAACGTTTTTGACGAAGCTCGACATATTAAGTTCTCTATACACAAAATTTTCTTTTTTACGCAGCTGACTAGAAGATTCCTTCACATAATGTTCTGAATTTGTAAGAAAACCGATCCTGTTTCATAATATTTAATAATAAACAATACATAAATAGTGTATAGTACTTGGGAAAAAAGGAGACGCCTCATAGATTGTTCAACTTATGATCCATGATAACATATTTTTAAGTGCCAACGCAATCATTTTGACGTTCTGAAACGGAGGAGCCGATTTTAATACTATGTTTGTCTTTGAATAGCTGATATGGTTAGATCAGTTTAGAGTTTGAGTTATTTCATGATTTGTAGAGGGGTCACTTAAATCTAATACATAATGTAAAAATTGTAAACAAATTATGTAAATTATTTACGACTCTTTTTTGTTTATAGACGTATTAAAATGAAACTTTGTATGAATATCTATTAATCCGAAAGACAATAATATCATTTTGTATATTCGCACTGATTTCGAAATAAGGAATTAAAAGCCTGTAATTTAATTAATTTATACAAACTAATTTATAAAATATTTTATTTTTATTGCGTACTTTCGTAAATTCATGTATTTCATCAATTTGAATGATAATCACCGGAAAGACTGTTTAATAAAAATTTTAATAAACAGGTTCGAAAAGTTTAATTGATATTTTATAAACATTTGCAAGAATATTGTTTTTATAGCTTAGAAATGTCGTTCTGTCAGCAAAAAGCCTAATGCGCAGGGCAGAACACGTTTAACGCGTTCCAAGGGCAAATGAGCGACCTGGTCACCCGACCACATGGTCAATATATCATTATTGACCTTAAATTTCTCTTGTTTATTTCTACGATTCTTATATATTTGATCTGCTTTATGATATTTGGTACAACTTTCTCGTTTATATGTACAATCAATTATGCGTGGCTGTAATGAGGATGTCACTGAGAATTGATTTTTCTTTTTTATTGCTTTTTTATATTACTAGAATTTGTCAATAGAATTATTATTTACGAAACAAAAACTTCGGATGTATTTTAAAAATATTATTTATTTATAAATATACATAAATAATATTTTTAATCACTGTAGTGAACTATTAGAACTTACGTTAATATAAAGAAAATTTATACATGGTAATTCTAAAACGAAATATGTATGTATAATTATTTAAATTTCCTTATCTAATTCATTTAATCTATTACGTTCAAATTCTTACCACTGGTCAATCAGTAGTAGTTATAAATACGTTTTCATATATAAGTTAAAAAATATTTTATAAAATAAGTTAAAATTAATTAGTAGCATCAAAATCTTTGTATGTATTTAATGAAATTTATTACTTTTATTATTTATATCAACATCTACGAATTATGTTTGTCTATATGTTGATTCACCGGATATATTAAAATTCTTTAACCGTTTTCAACTGCATCTGTGGTTTAGTTATATACGTATTATATTTAGTGCAAGATATCCAGAAGGGGGACAAAGAAAAAGTCATTGCAACCTTGCCTCAAAATAATGTTTAGTTCAAATAATATAGAAATATATATCTCATATTCTATTATAGAACATAGAACTTAGCAGTGAATTTCTTATTATTAACTTAACCAAAGTCAGTAAGTGGGATTAATAAATATTTATATACATATATAAATTTTTCTTTATTAATAACCTTATTAACTTTTCGTATATATCGTGTGGAGTTAATGATTAAGATTCTGTTTCTTTATTACTTAAATACATATAATAGGAATAAAATGAAAACTTAGGTTGTCTTTACCTATAAATTAGATATATACATAGATTTAGTAGTAAGTTAATTGTATGTATCTAGTTGGTAAGTAGTACTAGTCAAAGTATAAAATTGACATGTAAAACAAAGTAATTAAGGTGATCCGTAGGTGTATAACAAAGTAACAAACATTGACTCCGAGCTACTGCCTATAAAAATATCTTAGGTTAAGTTATTTTATTCATGATATTTCCTTGAATTTAATTCGCTATTGTATAAATAAAAATAAATAAGTGGTTAAATTAAACAATTACACTGGGCCTGAAACTTCATCTGATAGGATCATTAAAAATCTATTTCAAATATATGTCTATTCAAAATTTTACTATAAATGGCACAGTCATTGTTTACATTTATCTTTGGCTATCGAAAACTATTAGCCTCATTTATAATAGAAGCAAAGGATTTATGAAGCATAATTGTTAATTTTATCATTATTACTAATACTTTGGGATTGCAAAATACGTAATATAAATTTACAAATTAAGAATTTACAAATAAATTTTCCTTTAACAGATAATTTAACGCATTTTCAAAATTAAATAAAACTTATAAAGTAAAGATATTGACATATAAATATAAAAATATTTCAAGTTGTAATTCAATTCATTATTATTCTTTAGGTATACGTTTCTAAGTTTAATTTCCCAATCATTTATCTTTACATGCAAGGAGGCAACAGGGTTCTGTGTCTTTTGTGTTACGCTTTGCCAGGTTACATATTAAGATGTAAACTAAAGATACAATCTGTAACTTTGTACATAAAATTCTTTTATTAATCGCTCATCATTCCCCAAAATTTTAAAGGGCCCTGTGTACTGACGGTACTCAGTAACAGAAACACAAATACGTCAATTACAATAAATATCGAATAAAACACTGTAATTATTTAATAAATCGATTTAACAAGGCTGGAATGTAATCACTCTGACCCATTTGGGCTTGACCAATAATTTGAGAATACGTTATCTTATGACAAATCTTAAGACAAATATGCTATTATCTTAAGATTAGACAACAATATTCTTGCAGTTTGTCAGTACAGTACTACCTATTCCATTTGCATAATAAATACTTTAATTTTTAATATATGAATTATAACGTCTAAAACATAAAAAACCTCGGAAGTAAAACACAACATTGTATTCTCCGTAGTTACTAAAACTTCCTTTGAATATGTTATGCAAACGATCTTATAAAATAATATTCAATGTCTTTAAATACGTTTATAATGTTCATTTATGGATCCTGTAATAAACAAATGTCCCTTACATTATAAATCATAATCCGTACAAATAAATAAAATTGAAATGCCCGTTTATAATGTCAAAATAAGAGCCGTTTCATAAATGCACATAATAGCATATTTTTCAAAAAAAAAATCTTAAATTATTTGTCTGTGTTCATGCTATAGTAGGAAACGACAAAATCTACTGTCACTGGTCGTTGTTGTATGTATTACCTTATTTTATTATAGACAAATAATTAAGATTAGAGCAAAATATTTACAATGAAGTGAATAAAATCTGATAGCATTCTAGAAATTTTCAAATTGATTCACACGCGTTTGTGAGAAACACCTTTAAACTTTTATGTCCCTAAATAGATGTGTGCAAATTAAGCACAGTGCATCGCTAGTGTTTAATACAATTATTCGAGAGCCGTTATTGCATCATCAAGTGGCTACCACAAGGATCGTAGACAAAAGCTGTTCAGACCAAACTCAAAACTAGAGAACCAACTTCAAACAATACTTTTATCAATTGTATGCACTGAAGTATTTCTTATCTATAAATAATGATCTAACGTAAATTATCGAATTCGCAAAATCATGTGTCGTACCAGTAAAAATATCATCAAACATTCGATTATCTTATGATAATTTTTACAAACTAATAAGATTACCTTTCTCACGTACGCAATACAAACAAGTTTAATAAACTAAAATATGAAAAATTCATATTACAGATAAACAACCCGATGAAAGAAACTTTTTGTGACAAAGTCCAAAGACTGTTTAGTCAAGGATTATAATAAAAACCATATAATTTATTCACACGCGTAAAATCAACGGATTCGCTTCGGTTACATACGAAAATCACTATTATGATAACTTCCGGAAAAATTAAACCGTTAAAAATTATGTAATATTACAAACAAAACAAAACAACATACTTATTTTCTGCTATTGTTTTTCATACAATTTCACATATAATTTACGATGAAGTTTTCACTAACGGTCGAGACGCAACACGTCCTCTCATAAAGAGGGTCGCTAACACACTGGCGACGCCTTGCGATCGTGTCCTTCTGGCTTCTGCTATACTTTCACAAAATAAACGCTTAATCCATAGTCTACATATTATACAGTAGTAAAAGTTTCATCGATTTATCAAGGTATTAGAAAAACTCTTCGTCTTTCACATTTTTTACAAACAATAACTTTGATTAGTTTTCGTCTAATATAAATACAACTATTATAAATACAAAAAGTTTCTACTGCATGGGAATGTTCTTATTTCATATGTTAAAAAACTGTTCTTATTAAGTAATTAAAATATATTTTTAATTGTACAAACATTTCTTGTCTGAACCACATTTGTATCACTTTAAGAATTTTAAATATAATCTATTATACAGTAGACGTTCTAAGTAACTATTAATTCAGTGTAAAAAAAGTTAAACGTTTGTACATAGAATACTTTCTGACAGAATTGTTTCACTATTGATTTGTAAACTGTGTAAGCTCTACATGGTCTATGGATATGGAAATCGTGCAGTAGGAACAAGGCGCGGCTAGGATTCCTAGCTTTTGTTACTGTTATGTTAAGTTATTACTTAATGTAAGAAGCTGATAAGATTTCACTGAATGGGTTATTTACTATAACTTTATTACAAGATTTAAATAAGTTAATAAATGGCAATTGTATTCTACAAATCTCCGGCTTACTTGAACCATATATACCTATGCGAAAACTTACTTCCCTTACTGCTGTATGGGACAGACATTTCAGTGTATTTTTCTTTGATCATATTGTTTTCCAAAGAAGTTTGTGATCTATAGGTACTTCACTAATTAAGAGTAGGATACTTATACGCCCTACCTAACCGGCTCATTATTTTATCTTAGGATTTGTACCCAGAACTTTAGTACTAATTCTTGTAAAAACATATACATAACTGTAATAACCTTTGCACTTATAAAATTAAGAAGCTAGATTACACTACAGGCTAAACAAAATAAATTTTACAGATATTTTAAACAATTTGGCAAAATTATTTCAGAACTTGTTCCACACAATTTAAAGAAATTCTTTTCCTTTGAAATGGTTTTACCAATATTATTGTTTAGCCTCATGGGTACATAGTGAACTGTAGACTTATACCTAATAATAAAAAGTATAGTGTAAATATGGTGTAATTCAATGTTGAACTATTTAAGCACTTTAAGCATACGTATTAGAAGACTGAAATTGAACCCCGTTCTGCTTACCCATTTACGTATGAAAAAGTATTGTAATATCTCATTCCATGTATAATGAATATTCTTAACGATTATCTTAATAATTAAATGCGAGGCACGTCGCGTTACGTAACATGTTTGCTGCAGAACTGGTGGCGTACTGCATGTTTACCTTAAGCGGTCATATTTGCATTACTTTTATCTTGAGATCTAAGGAAATCTTTATTCATTAGCATTCCTATTGTCACGGATGTTTAGCGGAATGTTCTTATACTGTTTCCTTTTGGTTTTTTTTATATACTTAACATTAATGACTCGTATTAATGTAACTACTGCGTTCAATGATTTTATAAAGACTATATATAAACTCAGGTATTCTGTGTAATTTCCCAAAAACGGCAAAAATGTCACGACCTTCCTGATACATATGAAACAAAATTTAAACTGAAACTTAATATATAAAGTTAAGACATCATTGAGTCAAAACCGAATTTACATATAGGCCTAATAAATAATCTTTTTAATTGTAGGCATAAGTTAAGACCGGTTGCATAAAAAACATTTTAAGATTTCGATACTATAAATTGGAATATTAAAAATGAATGTTAAGAACATGACAACAGTTTACATAAAAACGTGATTGACTGTAAAAAAAAGTTTAATAATTCTAAAACGCAGTACGAGAAGCTAAGGAACAAAATAAAAAAAAAGTGTGAAATATTATTATAATGATGAAATACATGAATAGTAAATTAAAATAAAATTACAGAAAATAAAATATAAACAGGTAAAGAGAAGACTGAGTATTCAACTGGCAAGATACAGCCTAATAGGACTAAATTTTTTAATTAAAAAAGGCAAGAAAATCCCATGACGATTTAGCATCGAAGGCTCTTAATACCCATCATCAAATACTGTCATACAAGACAAAATCTAATTGAGAAACAACTTTATCATTGATTTAATAACTGTTTTGTCACTACATATATCAAAAATTATGAAGTTTTAAGCTTTGTTATCACTAGCGTTTCAATGAAAATATTTTAAGGTTCACTTGAAGATATCTTTTATACCTACACAGTATCCCCGGGTCTCAGTTTTATAATTTCTGGTTTGTTTGGGTCACCGTTACCCCTCACTACATAAACTGTAACAAAACCGTTTTCACTTTTGTAGTTATTGTTAGGGTTATTCTGATATTGGCTCTTGAAATGTGAATTATAGTTATTGTTTAAATTATTATTATCATTATACGCTTCCCCTTTAAAAATAATAGCATTGTTATCGATGTAATTTGGATAGTATTGGCGATTATTATTTGGGAATACAAAGCCACTATCCTCATGTGATTCGGATATTTTTGTATAGACGTCTGGGAATTTTAGAGCTTTACGCTTTCTATTATCATTAAATATTTCGGCCTCTTCTCCAAATATTTTGTTACTATCTGGAAATGTCCACTTTAAATTTAAATGATTGCTAGAATATTCTCCATTTTCTATTTCAGTGGGCTTATTCTGAATGCGTTTCTGGATTTTGTTATATTTAAATTTATTGTGTGGATATGCAAATCCGTAGCCTCCTTGATAGTCTAGATGTGAATTTGGTTTTTGAAGACCGTAGCTAGATAGACCATGTATTCCACCATCGCAGAGCCCATTATCATTTTGAAATGGAAATTTAATTCCACTTTGTACACCATTTTCTGGCTGATAAAAACCATAATTTTGATTATGGTTTTGTTGTAAAGCTATATGTGGCGAATGATTTTGCTGGAAACCGTAACCTTGCAAATGGTTATAAAACTGTTCAACATTTTGTTGTCCCTTTTGTGGGGAATTGAAGAACCGAAAGAAACCTCCATTATGGTTGTTCAGATAGAAAACCAGCTGTTCAGGGTCTGTGGGGCAAAGGGGATAGGCATAACGACAGGAGCCAACGCTTTCCTTTGAAGACACTCCGAGAAGGACAGCTCTTCCGAAGACGAAGAGGGGGTTTGAGCTGACACCGCTGTATGCTGACAACAATCTGAAATATCGAAGAGTATTGTTATAAGAATGATAATATCAATGTGCAATCAAATTATATTCATTGTAATAATGGGACCTAAGTTAAACCCTGTATAAATACGTATGTATTTCAGATAAAAAAATTATAATTTAATTTATAAGAGTTGACCTCATATTGAAATTAAAAGGGAGATTGGTCCATATTATTACTACTTACCTATTGTTTCTACTATTTAGTATACTTAATTTTTGTATTATTCATTCAATTGTATTGTTGTTAAAACATGTATGACATTTTCCACTTAGTTTTTACAACAGCAGTTCTAGTTAATAACGAATGAAGTATTTTAACTTACGACAATAAGGGTTGTAGGCCAACCACAGATTGTAGAAGATTGGAGCTACCAAGGGCTCCACCACCGGCTGCCTCGCACAGCAGTCGTGGTACACACTGATAGTCGTCATATGTTGCTATTGAAGTTAGGGCTTCGATCACTTGGGATAGTGCTTCAGTGGCAAATGATGGTTGTTCTAAAAAGTCAGTCAAACATAAAGCCATAAATGTGTTTCATGCAACAATACTTTGTGTAGTAAAATACAATGTAAAGGGAATGATTTAACTAATATTAAAATAAATAACTCATCAATTTTCTATATAAAAATATAGCCAAAATATAACACTTTACTTAAAAACTTTTATATGCTCTATAAAACGCAAAAAATATGCATGTCCCTTACAAACAGTTATTAACGATGACACTATTACACCTCAAAGAACCGTCTTTTCAAATTAGGAATGTAACAAAATACCATAAAAATGTCCGTGGCCAGGATACGGATATGGTTGTCCGTTAAAACCTGGAATTGGAAATCTCTGTCTTGGTAATCGTCTCTTCTTCTTTCTCTTAAATTCATTACGGAAATCTGCATTTGGTAACAAATCTTCAAATTTTTCTCGCGGATCAATTTCAGATCTTTCGGAATCAAAATTATCAGCAATAACATTCCTTTGATGTGTTTCTTGACCATCGAGTCGGAATAATTTACTGGAAAAAAAACATTCTATAAAATAAAAGAAAATTATATATAATTTATAAAAAACACTATAAACGTCGCATTTTTACTTATTTTTAACATAACACAACGGTAAATCCAATGAAATGTTTCTCCTCCTTTTCCTTCTTAGATTATCGTATCTTAATAAGAAATTACATTATGTAGGCTGATCTGATGCAGTCAACGGCTAAACCTTATATTACTGAGACTTTTAAAACAAAAATGTATCTACGTTACTTACGACAAAAGCTCGGCAGGGTCGTAGTTATTTGTCGAATTTGATTCATCTGCACCCACTGCTATAATTATCATCATAAATATTAGACTGAACATATTTACGTATCTCTGAAAAATAAAAAAAAAGTATTTCATCTTAATAATTTTTGAATGTTAATTTACAATCCACGTCAATTTTAAACGATGATGATGATGCGTGGCTTAAAAATTCAGAAACAGACCAACAACTTTGAAGATTTCATGATGTTTCTAATTTAGTACAAAACCATATCAAAATGTTTGTCGTTTTTAAAAAATCCAATATGTACTTACCTAAATATGTCTGCACTCAGAAACTACACGAGCAAAAATAAAGTTCAGAACAAAAATTGATGAAATCATCAAAATTTCTACCGCCCGATAGGGAGTATGACGTATTATTACCAAAAGATATAGTGAAAGCTGTTTTTATTAACTCTGGCAAGATGAAAAAGGAAATATATTATGTCATGGACTCTCTCTATCGAAATAGGAACAACAATATCTAAAGCTTTGAACTTTAAGAGTACATATGTATATTGTATATACTTTACCTTATATGTGGTTAGACCTATTCTAGGGAGAACGCGGTATCCAAATCTGATTTAAATTACACACAAATCTCAAGCCATCTGCCACCTCTTCAAATATTATTTAAAAAATAAATAAATATCCTGTAGGCTATAACACAATAATAAAGTAGATTTCTCAATTTAGAATTTATAAGTAATTATTATGCTATATTAAATTAAATAACATTGTTTTACTTTTCAAGTCTTTCTTTTTTAAAATTTTTCTATATATTATTAAAATTCATCATGATGTATTATAAATTTATGTGCATACACTAAGATAATATTATTAAAGCATAAAACACATTTTTACTTTTTTTTTTGTAATAACAAAACACTTTTTGCGCAGTACATTTCCCTTTAAGTATGGCCATAAAAAATAAAACAAATAGTTTTACCCGTACATAAACTCGTGATATAATTTGAATTAAGAACAAAACATTGACCTTGCCGACCGGTAATGTTTCATCAGTTACCGGTTTTTATCAACTGTTACCGATATGTTGGGCAAGAGTATTGACAATTTGACAGGTCGCATAGGGCTGTCACATGCATATAATTTAATCAAAAATTTGCTATCAATTTCAAATCTCACTTTCACTAACCCATTAGCAATTTTCTGTTTCCAAGTTTTAATGAAAAATTAATTTTCATCAATAATTACATAAAGTATTTTAAGAACTATACAAGGAAATAATTAAGGGTAAATTTTCATTTTTCAAGTAACAAATAGCTTTTCTACTTTTCTAATAAAAGTATAATAAATACTATAGATAAATAAATATATATGTATATTCTATTTTCGGTATTTAAATATCACGCATATATACTATATCTCTACAACATGCTCTCTACTATGTCTATATCTCCTTAGTTGATTTCTTATGGATTTTTGCTTTTTATATAGGAATGTCAAACATTTACAATTAGTGGCTTTGTGTGAACTTTAGTTTACTCAAGCACCTATCTTCTGAGACGTCGTATAATGCAGGGTGTACAATAATGTCATAAAATTAGTTCAATCAAATCACAGATA
The DNA here is from genome assembly GCA_025727935.1 of Hebomoia glaucippe. NCBI lineage: Eukaryota > Metazoa > Arthropoda > Insecta > Lepidoptera > Pieridae > Hebomoia > Hebomoia glaucippe. The sequence goes on along the minus strand of JAOSYY010000012.1, from coordinate 11,397,816 downwards.
TATATTTATAGTCTTATTATATAAAAATTAAAGTGGCTGGTTAAAACCTATAGCTATATCATATTTAATGAATTTATTCAAAAGTTAATGTTGGCTATTAGAAAAGAACGACGTAGGATTTATGAAGTTCTGTCCGTGGTGGCTTAAACGCCTTTTAATAAAATAGTAGCAATTACGTATAGGAATGTTACAATTAAATACAAGTTAAATTTAAAGAAATAAAAATACAATTGACTCATTATTTTTTACTTAAATACTACATGAAGTACACAACAGTATATGAAGAACCCTAGACTAGGCTTCAACTAGATATTCGTAATAAATTGAGCAACATTGTCTTGACAGTACGTCAACAGTTATGGATATGAAGAGAACCTCGTTCAGACATTTCTAATTCGTTATTTGGACTACAACATAATAATTGTGTTTGTATAGCATAGATAAACAAAAGAGTATAGTGTTCACATATTTGTGACACCCATGGATATCTTCAAGACTACGAGAACTAGAAGAACTGTTGCCAATCGACCTTAGCCTTATTAAATCAATTATTATTTAATGACGTTCTGGTGCCGGTTTTATTTATATATAAATAAATATACACGTACAAAATTGCTTATATCTACCTATATTCCGTATTTTTTTATTCATATACCGTATTTATAATTTGTATCGCATATATAGTTTTCTATATATAAACTCAATAACGTAAAATTAATTTACAAGGAGAATACCAAGAGGTCGTTGTAAGGACTACGGACATTAATTATTATTAATTATAAATTGCAATTAAACCTCGCTATTTATGGAGGCATTGACCGGGAGATATAGACACTAATGAACTTGGTAAGATTTACTTTTACATCTTGGAAAGATTTCGACGTAGTCGGAGAAATTTGCACATATGAACTCCTATAGGGAGGTTTGAATCCTATGACTTATCTAATTGAGAATAGTTCTTTACGTTTTATTTGTTTCGACTTAAACTGTTAATTTCTTTGTTTGTAGTTTTGCACATCACCAAAAAAATTGTCAAGATGTTTGTCGTAATTCATATCAATATGTTATGTAATACAGAGAGGATCGACTTCTGTAAAAGAGTTTTATGTAAATAAAATTTTAAGTGTAACGACAGGACACCGCTCATCATATTTAAATAAATTTTCATTATGTAAGTTAGTGTATATAGAAGATAAACGGTGAAATTAGTGCAACAATTAACAAAACTTTTGTTATTTGTATATTGTTCCCACATCGGTCAACCCAAACTAGGTCCATGCCGCCGATTGTAAATTTTGTGCTAATTTCGCAAGTATTCAAACTCATAAAGACTGTCAAATCTTATCTAATCGAGTTATGAATTTATTTAGAAAATTTATACGGGCAATGACCTCATAACCCGAAAGTCTAAGCCAATTTATCAATGTATTTTATATTACTTTCGCTACTTCCTATGTTATTCAGTCAATATATGCCCATTATTCTTGTATATTGTAACATTTATTCTACAAAAATTGCGTAGATCCTTACACGTACATTATGTGCCTACCTGCTGTATATAAGGGTAGGTACAATTAGTTATTATATATAAACAATAATGCTAAATTTCTTGTGTTAGACAGGATTGTAAAATATATAGCCCACTTTCCTTTTAAGTCCTCACACTATATACAAATTCTTAACAAACTGCAATAAGGCAGAATAAATTCTCTTCAAACTATTTAAAGATAAAACTTATAATTACATAGATAAATATAATGTAAATAGAAGGTTGTAACTGAAGCTACCTAGTATTCAAGAACGTCGCACTGACACACATTAATAAAAATTACCGACTATGAAAACATGTACTGAAGTCAAATTGTGTATTTTAATTTCGCCTAAGAAACTCGTTACAATTTCCTCTTGAGCGTTCAGTGTTTACATAGACGTCATGCTAGACGCTACATATGTGTAATTTACTTAATAAATATTAAGTGTACGTGATTTAAGTGGCGGGAAGTTATTAAAATATTATTATCGTAAGTAGATAATAAATTCTTTATAGACTTATAAGAGAGAGTTTTAAATGGATTATAATTTATATAATAGTATTAGATTAATTGATATTAAAAAAAGTTATTTGATTAATACGGTAATATTTTTCACTGAACTGATTCCTGTATATTCTGGATAATTATTATTTATTTTCATTAGTTCTAAAATTGTTCAACAGTTATGAAAGTAATACGTAATTTTATTTATCTATTAATAAAATGATCGATATAAAAATAAATCTTTTTAGTAGTTTGAAATTATGTAGAGGCATGAAAAGAAAACTTATTCATATCATTGTTTTTACCGTTTACAATTTATGAAGCATTTCACGCTACACATACAAAAGACGCATTTGCCTTGAGCAGGATCGAATATGCGGCCTTTAATTCCAAATTGAAACCGAGGATTTTTTTTAACGTTTTTAAATCATATATAACTAGTTCTGCCAGCGGCTTCGCTCAAGCTGACCCAGCAAATGTCGTTTTACCACATAAATATATAGGGGTGAAAATTTGGGTTTCATATATTTTTATACGCTGTATCATATAAAAATAAAAACAAAAAAATATGGGTATACCACCCTTAACAATTTGGGGGATGAAAAATAGATGCTGTTCGATTTTCAGATCTACTGAATATGCATATAAAATGTCATAAGAATCAGTCGGGCCGTTTCGGAGGAATATGGGAACAAACATTGCGACACGAGAATTTTATTTTATTTATTAGATAAAAAATCTAATACAAAAACTTATTTGGACTTTAATTCATTTTTTTAGTCATTACAGATAAGTTTTACTAATTGAATATCTGTAAATAATATCTTACAAACGTCTTTTTTGTCAAATTACAGGTGTTCTTGTTTTGTACACAATGCGAATGAATAAACGTAGTAAAAAATGTATGTAAACGGAATACACAAACTGGAGTATTTATATATTTTTTGAAGGCGTCCATAATATATCCGGGAGTAGATTGCAGAATTTACCTGCCGAAGTCGGTTACTTATAAATTAAAAGAATCAACTATACCTATTCTATGGCTCAATACGACATTAGCCCTTTCCACCGAATTAAATTGAGCAAATGTTCAAAACCTGTTATTTAAATTGATCTGAAACTTGTTTTAATTTCTGAAGATTACATACAAGATATGTTGTAAGAAAAGTAAAAAAATTGCAAAACAATACAAAGTTTTATTTCGTGTCTTTATTTTTCTTTTCAAATTATCATGAAAATAATCCATATATCAAATTAATGATAAATTCTGTAATCATATTCGGTGCTAGTGTCATATGTTTTATAGAAATAAGATGGGCAGCACGTCATTGTTTGTGTAATTGAATAAATAAATATAAAAGCTTGAATTCGCACTGAAGAGCACTTTATACACACTATCTCGCCTAAATTACTGAACAGTTTTTTATTGAATTTTGGTTAAAAGCGATCCTGGAGACGGTCAGTGATGGTACACGGGTAAAAGCTGGTAGTATTGCTATTAGATGAAAAAATGTGTATACATTGCGTTATAATTTATTTAAATAGTTTTCATGTTTATTTTAGTTAAACATTCAAAGGATTATAGAAGTCCAAGCACATAGACTAATAAACTTTAATCATGCATTCAATATTATTCATTGTTAATTAAATGAAAAATATAAAACGTGTGTCTATGCAAAGAGCCCGTCACGGTTAGTAAAATTAAAATTATTATGTAAATCTTATTCGGTATGGCGATATTTCGTAAATAATTTTGCCTGAAGATTGAGGCCGGCTGCAATCGGGTGAAGGTAATTTTCTCACATAAACCTCGGTAAAGCCTGCCCGATAATAGTTTATTGTACTATAAAATATAAGACATGCAGAGATTTTTATGTTTTACGATATTTACTTTGTATTAGGACATTAATATATTATATTGAAGATTTTTTTTAACAATCCTTCAAGTGAACCTTCTTCTAAATTAGTAATAAAATCATATTGTTTTTTTTTTTAAATAGGTACTTCTAAAAAATAATAAATTATTGTTTTATTATGTAGTCGTGAAGTTGAATAATGCGCGTTTTAGACCTAGTCTATTAATTTCCGAACGCTACAATTAAAGTAAACAGCGTGTCATTACACATTTACTGTCCTGTGGCTGAGCAACGAATTAATGGTCCTTCACGACCAAGGTCACGTTGACCTCAAAATAAATGTAAACAATCAAGTAACACTTTTTGACATGATTCTATTACAATTAACTATGCAAATTATTTTCATAATTATCTCTTAACGACAATTTTATTGATTGATTGATTCCAAAGCATATATCTTAATTAAAATACCATTATTCTAGTAGACCGTAGTTTCGTTCATTGCAAATGAGGATTATTAAAACTATGACGATATTAAACATTTTATCTGTTTCTTGGGACTCATAACTACTATCACCAGTTTTCGTTTTCGGGAGCAGTCCAAAAACAAAACTGTGCGGTACCACTAGTAACAATATAACATCGAATACTATATCTCTATAACATGTCTATATCGCAAATGGTTAATAACATTATATCCTTAAAATATGAACAAACTAATATTAATTTTTATACAATAGGATTAGACTTTATTATATCAATAACTTATACTATTCTTTGTAATATTGTTAATGACGTGAAATTAAATATACATTAACAAAAAAATTAAATTATCGATTTATTCTTAATCTTGTGTCCGCTGCTTTCGAATAACACAGGTTGAATACGCTTTTAAATTGAATTTAGAATTGGTTGTAGTGAATGGCAGAATAGCTTGATAATGTGAGTTTGGGTAACCAAAATTTTACAACATAATAACTGTACTAGATTTATAACATACAAAAACTGAAGGTGCATTCGTATTGCGTAATAATGTCGAAAGCGAAAGTTAAATTAGCTCAATATCCATCATAGTGTTTTATATAAAATTTTGTTTTGTCCCTTTTGATTTTTTATACGATAGGAAGGCAAAATTAATCTATACTAAGCAATTCCTGTCATGGACACCTCTATGATAAGTATATGTAGAAGACGCGTTGCCAACCTTAAGGCCTTAGCCATATTACATTATTTGTCAATTATAGTGACGTTCTGTTATATCTTATTTTTAGTTCGAGTATTCAGAAATTCATTAACTGAAATCGAAACGCGCACAGCACTTAATAACGACTTTTCCATCTATGAATAGTGATATGTGACCCGGGTGGAACCTATAATTTATTAAGTTCGCGGTTGCTTTATCCGACCGCTAGGCTATAGAGCCTTTAATTTTAGATCGGCTAGTTTTGAGAGAAGCCTGCGGCCTCAATATCCCGGCCAGGATAGGGAGAGAGAGTAGAGGTTGTGTTCACTACGGCGAATTGCAAATTTACACGTAAAATTTTTATTTTTAAAATCATTTTAAGAAGTATTTCATACCACACATTATTATCGTTGCGTACTGTGTACCAGACGCTAGTTTCGATTAAATAATATTGATTTTTTTTTTGAAGTATTTTAGTAATAGGAACCGGATAAAAACCAGTCTCCATTAGATACGGTAAATGTAATAACACATAAAATCAATCCATGATAAGCAAAAAAATATAAGGTCTATATTTAATAACTTGAGTTGTTGTTTTAGAGGCTATAGTTATAAATTTCATACATATATTGAAAATTTCATCAAAATCAGTCGAGCCGTTTCGGAGGAACTTAGTTAAAAGTACTAACTCGAGAATTTAATATATATGGATGATTAATTAAGCGCCAATGAGTTTAAGTTTCTAAAACAATTAGCCATAATATAGTGTACACCTGTTATGTAGTGTCGATATTACACTTTATTAGTTACTAGTGAACTATGAAATAAATATATGCGTATTAATTAAGATGTCCATTCCTCTCTTTAGATTATTGTAGTAATTTTTCGTTTATCTTCACAGCTGTAAAGATCAAACATGGTTCAGAGAATAGCAACGCAGATCACTAACGCTAACAAAGAAGACGGTATTGCAAATCTAATCGGACAATTCGGGAGATGGCAGTTTCTAGTATTCGCAACGGTTTCGTTGGTGAAGCTATCGTCGGGATGGGTTCAGATGGCAATACTGTTTTTGACCCCCAAACTTATATTTTGGTGTGTTGAATTCAAGAATTCCACCAACCACGTAGTGGAGAATTCTACATGTTATAGTGATTGTTTGAAGTACGAATATGATGCGGCACCTTTTGATAATACAATTGTGTCGCAATGGGATTTAGTTTGTGACAGAGGATGGCTAGCAAGTTTTACCCAAATGGTGCTACAGCTTGGAGTGCTTATTGGCAGTATTGTGTTTGGATTCCTATCTGATAGGTCAGTTATCGTAAAGATTGTATAGATCTCCCTTATCAAATATCTGAAACGCATTTGTTATCATAAGTAAAGTATCTTATAATCATTGTAGAATACAAAACATGTGTTTTAACCAAGGTTATGTCAGCAGACGTATTTATCTGAATAGAAAAAGTATGTCAGAATGGACGGTTTTTTTTTTACACAAAAATTATTTTTATGATGAATGTCGAAGGATATTAAGAGGCATATTATGGTTAATACTTTAGGCATATCATAAAATAATTAATGATACTCTTTGAATCTATTTATTTTTATTTTAAGAAAATGTTCGAAAGTTAAAAGACGAGCATTGTTCAGTCTTCTTCTGAAGGTCTCCTCGGGTCGGTTACAGAACAACCTCAAACGCAATATGTAAAGTACAGTCCTGTAGACGTACTCAAAAATACTCATCATACATCTAAACGACCTTCTGTAGTTGAATAATTTAACCTTACAACTAAAATGAAACTCATTTTCCTCCCCAGGTACGGAAGAAAGAGTACCTTCCTTGTCTCTATAACGTCACTTATCCTACTTGGGTTCGGCATACCTTTTTCGCCTGATTACGCGACCTTCACCATAATACGATTCTTCTGGGGCGTCGCAACATCCGGAACTATGGTCGTCTCGTTCGTAATCGTCATGGAAACTGTGGGCACGAAATACAGAGAGATGTTAGGATGTTTATTCCAAATTCCTTTTATAATTGGTCACATGACTGTACCATTATTCGCCTATTTCTTTAGAAGCTGGGATACGTATAGTTTAGCAATGGCTGTACCACCTCTCATATATTTGATGTACTTCTTCTCTCTAACTGAATCGCCGAGATGGTTGCTAAGTGTGGGGAAAGTCCATGAAGCGGCGAAGATAGTGAAAAGGGCGGCAGAATTGTAAGTATCATAGCTATAGGTCATATGACTATAATACAGCAATTAAGTTATTTATAGGTTTTAGTTAGAAGTTCTTTGTATTTGTTATATATATATAAAGTTATTTAAAAATAGTATTGTGTGATACTATTAATGAAGAATAGAATAGCTACATGTAATCGTAAGCCTATTTATAATTATTACAGCAATGGATTACCAACTTCCAAAATAGACGAAACCTTAAAGCAAATATCAGAAGATATTCGCTCTAAATCACAAGAAGGTCGCGCGAACTACAGTGACTTGTTGAAGCCCTGCCTTCGCGTGAAGACTATGTGTTGTTGTTTCATGTGGACCATCGTGGGTTTGACCTTCTATGGTTTTAACCAATACATCAGTCAAACTAGTCCAGATCCGTTCGTGACCGTAGCGGCAGCAGGGGCTATTCAGGTAATGTCATCATACTAACATTTTAAATTATTAGCGCCCTTTAACTTAACTTTATATATTTAGCAATTTTATTGACTTTTTTAACTCTTTTTGTCGATATGAAATTAAAATATGCTTAGTTATATCATTATTGATATCGATGATACCACTGAAATTTGGTTCAGGCTTTTCAGACTTTAGCGGAAAAAACAGACAAGCAAATCGAAAATCTTATTCTTATATTGTATTTTACAGGCAGAGACTGAAATTTATATATATTTTTTTTTATTTTCACATAAACTGGAAATCTAGTGAGGTTATTATCAAAACGTAATTTATAAGGAACTATTATAAAGTCTTCCAAACAAAGACCTATTTGGTTTATCTTGTGCGCATAATAGTCGTCTGTCGAAGATTTAGTAAAAAATAATATAAATATAGAACTTGTTTTCTGTTCATCTTTGTTATATAATTATTATAATATGGGGAATTTTAAGTTTTTTATGATCATTCAAAGTTATTGTTTATTATCTACATAAGCTGTCAGAACTATGCTTATCTATTGAATGATAGTGGCCAGTCTTAAAATTGTACTCGTATTTCAATACTGATATTTAAACTGATCTGAAAAAACTACTTTTATTTTTTAACTAATATTACGTAATTTTTTTCTACTTATTACGGTTAAGAAAGTACCTACGTATTTTAACTGACAGAATATTCAAATATTCTAAATAAGGAAAAACAATCTTAATTAAGATTGCAATTTTAGATTTAAATATCACGGAAGGACCTTGAACATTTTAAAGGTGTGTGTAATAGGTATAATGCTAAAACTTATGCTATATAGAATTTACTATGTACTTATTTCAGTATATGGAATAAAATTCGGATCCCTTTATTTTAGAGATTAAAAAATCCTAAACTTATACAACTAAATAAGAAGATGCTCTGATTATTGCACTAAAATGAAAAATTAATTTGTAATTGGTACAAATGTAAAATTTTAAATTAAAAAAAATAGCTAATCGTATAATATATCGTACACGTAGACTGCTAGTGTTCTGCGATTTTGAATTAATTTAACAATTTGAATTCTTATTCGCATTACATATAATACACATAGAAAACTGACGAATAACTACGAAAATTTGAATAAATATATTTGTAAATATGTTAAAATGTACAATTTTTTTTCAGATTCCATCGAATTTAATATCCATCTGGTTGATAAAGTACTTTGGAAGGAAGATAACTATCGGTTCTGCATTTATCCTGGGGGGACTCTGTGTGCTATTATTGGGGGTTGTGCCCCACACCTTCGCCATAACCCTAACACTAGGAACTTTGGGGGTCAGCTGCACAGCCATCGTTGCAGCATCCATCTATATCTACACTTCTGAACTATTCCCAACAGTAGTCAGAAATATGTCAATGGGCGCCTGTTCTATGTGCATGAGGATAGGATCTATGGTTGCGCCGTTTATATCTAATCTGGCTCTGACAGTACCCTGGCTTCCAACAGTAGTATTTGGCTTTGCAGCAATCACTGCTAGTGTGATGTGTTTATTCTTACCAGAGACCAAAGGAACGAATTTACCCGATAGTTTAGAAGACACTAAGTAGATTAATCGAAAGTTCAATAGCATGTTAGATGCTTTACTTTTTTAAAAAGTATATGACTCGTGGTATCAGAGTGTTCGTTTATTTTTCCTCAAAACAGAAATAAGGTAAGCCCAACATACATGTAGATATAGTGAGAAATTAATTATAACTTAAAATGTTTGGTGTCAGTTTTTATTTTCGGTTCTAAATTTAAACAATGATGATTGATTCAAATTTGTTAACCGTAGTTTTGCAAATGATGTATCAAGAACAAATGATTGTGTGGTTTTATGAAACCACGGTAAAAGTGATCCTTTTTTTCGCATTGTAGGGACTTAACTAAAAACAAACAAATAGCGTGAAGCACTAGCACAAATGTGTGATAGTCTATACGCTACACGGTCAGCTGATGGTCACCATAGGCGCCGCCATATTGGCCTCGACTGCTCTGTCGAACGCCTTTCACTTTACCCCTTCTCCGCAGCCGACCGTCACGCGACATGCAATACATGGACGAAACAATTTGAGGCGATGTTATGAGAGTTTCATTTTAATAAAGTTTAAAATAAGTCATCTTTATACAGGGTGGGAACACATAGTGCATGCATGCATAAAAGTCTTATATTCAATGTATTATTTAATAAATCAGTGTGCACAGAACGGTCGTATTATTAACACGTGCCCGTCTACAACATTGGTGACTACGACAGACCGAACCAGCGACCGACAGCGACCCTCATACAACTCACCATGTTTAGCAGTAAAATTACTAGTTAATATAACTTTTAATTTCGTCACGCCGGTATTCAATAAAATTAAGCATCAATCCACAATATGCTGCCCAGTCGCAGGTTGTGAATGTCGAAGTAGAGGTAATTATTGCAAGGTGAATAATATCCAATATAAGTTGACATCAGAGCTATATAACGAATATATTTCAGCGTAGGCCGGTGCTGCATCGGTTGCTCATGACCACAAATGTTTTTTTTAATTGTCTTATTTACATAAAATAAATGAGGAGAAGTCGTGTGTCGGCACGTACAATGAATTTTTGCATAAAGTATTGTAGACAAGAGTGATAGAACATAAAACCTAATTTTTACCATTTTTTGCGTCTGTATCTACGAGCTAATTTGCGAAAATACCGACTTAAAGGTTTTTTCCGCGTTTAAATATATTTTCCATTATTCTTCTATACATAGGCTTAGAAAGTGCATACTTACCTGGCGTAGGCGCTACCGTGATCAAGAAGGCGGTGCCCCCAGAGTGAGACTTTTTTATTGCACTGCGCAATACTTGATCTCTGCGATTATCCCTAATGTGGTTAACTCGTAACCGTAATATTTGGTAGTGCGTACTGCGCACGTGCCTTACCCCTTTATGAATTTATAATTTAACAAATAGTATATTTTTAACATGGTAAAGTGTTACACTTTTAATGTTTGACTAAATACCGGGGACATAAATAAGTATCAACCTGAACCAACACATTGACGGATCAAGATTGGCATATCGGTTGTAGAAATTAAGGCAATAGACACCTATAGGTTCGTATGTCTATGGTTATTTTCGCTCTAGCTAATAATATGCTAAAGTATGGTCACTGCAGTTAACACACATCATGACTATTAATTCTTGAATGACAATTAAATACATCCCTTACGAACGTACTTAAATTACGTTATCAATATATACTGATATTATTTTAGTTCATAAGCGAAAATGTATCACTGAGAAGCCAGATGTACTGTAGTAGATATTTAGAGATCCAAAAACAAATCCATCACGAACCAAGGAAAAATAAATTTTAAAACAAATTCTTTATTAATCAGAAAAATTAACACTCATCACATACAATTTCATTTACAATATATCAACAATGCATTCAAGACTAATTACAGAAAACAATATATACAAAGCTCTTAATATATAACTGTTTTAACTTAAATTTAGATACTTGCAAATCATTATTTCAAATCCTTTATTGTGAAAAACAATCTGATACATCAAATTAAATGACTTTCGCAACGAAAGCTACAAGGTGTGCAAAATTATGTAGCCAAATACATAAATGCCTTATTAGCTCTCCATCACTTACACTTAATGTGGAATGTATTTTTTCAGTAAGATAATTCTTTATTTGTATTACTTCACTAATACATGTAATGTTTAGTTGCAACAAAAATACTAACGCTCGGCGTCCCTTAAATTACCTATCAAGATCAAATATATAGCTTCGTTCTCTAAGCACCGAGGTGCATAGTAAAACCAAATTTTGATACCGCATACATTTTCTACAATTGACGCTTCTAAACTCTTATTCTAAATTAAATTGGCAAGTAGCTATATATTAATTATAATGAAAGACGTAAAAAGAATTGCGATCTCTCGCAATCTACTTAAGATCTACTTCCTCTCCCAAAAGATCCTCGCATTCTTTCTCCCATTTATCATCAGCTGTCTTTTCCGCGACCACTTCGTATTCCTTCAATTCTGCCTCCAATTCTTTCTCCCATTGCTCTGAAATCCATATAAAATACATGTGAAGCAAACTCTGGTTTCATTTTTAAATTATTACATTTTTATTTTGGAAGAGAAATACCTGATACGAGCTATTTTGTCTTCTGCACTCACTATCTAAACACTAAAAAGGTTTCAAGAAAGAAAATAATAACACCAATTATTTTAGAATAATATAATTATTTCAATTCATAATAACTAACTATAAATGCCGTTAATAACTATAATATTATAATTTCACTAAATATTTTTCAAGTATTGACAATAGAAAGTGAACATCTATACTGTCGCTAAGTACATTAAATTAATGGAAATAATCATTTAGAGATAAACTTAAATATACCCTCATTAATACTGATAAAGGACGTTAAGTAATAGATGAATTAAGAGCTAAAATATAATTAAATGCTCCTCTGATAGATAAAATAAAAATATTGAAACGGACTAGGTTAATTATAATAAAGTTAGAATTTAGCGACAGAAATCAAGAATCTACTAGGCCTGTACGTTATCACCTGTCCGTCCACATTACCATCAACTAATTCTACACAACAATATAAACGTTGGATTAATTTCATGGCCTCCTAACATTAACATAAAGAAAAGGGTTCTAGATTGTGTTGTCAGCTCATAAAATTTTAAGAAAACGGCAGTTAGTATGTGAAACTTTAATTGACTGTCACCCATAAGTGATATGTCGCGGCTATAATGAGATATCTATATAAAAAAATAAAAGAAATCACGACACCTAGCGATATAACTCACTTTTGAAAAATTTAACACATTTTTATTAGTATCATGAATAGTGATTTAAAATCGTCAACTGCTGTTTAAGGTGGAAAACTTTCATTAGAAACATCAGTATAGAATATAAATCTGACAACACGTAATATATAGACGAGTTTCAACATTGCTACGTGATATAAAAATAAAACCAACTTTGAGAAATCTTGAAGCATTTTAAATTTTAAAATTGCAAGAACAAATCAGGCAATAAAAAGCGGAATTAATGTAACAGTAGCAATGTTAAAACCTGAGGACATTACAATTAAACACTAAGAAGTGACGTGACTAATCGTATATACTTATACACATATATAACATTCAGTTTACATAAGTTCCATCGAGAATTTGAAATAGATACTGTGTCTAACAGGTTTTACCTCAATAGAGACAAATAAACACTACTTCCAAAGTTAACACGATGCTAATCATTAAGATTTATTAACTTTAGTGATATATGAGTCATGAATATTCTTAAGCCTTAGTCTGTGATGAAAGCTATTTATTAAAATTTGAAACATTTAGTGACGGAAGTTATATGAATACATCTTATATACATTCATATAAAGGACAAGAAGCTATTGTCATATTATATTTATTTATAACATCAATCACTTAACGACACACGTTACGATTTAACAACAAGGATGAAGATATGATATTGTAGTGATATAAACTTTGGATTTTCAAATGAAACAATGATTCGAACAGCCATAAATTCTTTGTAATACAAATAACGCTCAAAAATAATCTGAGATCAAAATTCATGTAAATTAATGTGATAAAGCTAGATTCAATAATATATTATAATATCATCTGAATATAAATCTATGTTAAAAGATTTTTATTCACTATAGCCGAATTATTGAAGAAACGACAGCATTTGTTAACCTCTTTATTATACAATGTACTACACAAAAGTCAGTTATTAGACATAGATACTAATTGAATTTAAAGCAACTTTTGATGAATCTGATTTGGTGGTTACGGAGACGAAGTCAAGTTTCAGCATTATCACATTAACTTAAAAGTTTTATAATAGAAGAACGTTCGAATAGCAAAAATAGCTCAACATAAGCATTGATACGGCAAGCTTCATATACCATCCACGTTAAGACGCTGCGCAGTGGAAATTCGCCATAGATAAGACAGAGCTACACAATGAACTCTTAAATAATATTGTATTATTGCATGATTTGCGGCCGAGTAGGGATGGGACAGTATAGTGAAGCTACCGGGTGTTATAACAGTGAAAACGAATGCTCCGTTGTCCGTGCGTCTCACTTAAGCTGCATTCCGAAAACGAAAAAACATTTATTAAAACTATTGGAATAAAATTTGCTTCATATATATTTTTTATCACATAAACACCTTAAAATATATACATATACATGTTATTAAAATGGTTCATGCAATTAGAAATGGTTTTGTAATGTACGACTGTTTCTCAAAGTTGGTTTGTAGCTGACAAATATACTTTCTTTAATCATCTTAAATCTAACATATAATTAGTGCTACTGATGATTAAATACAGTTGAGAGTAAAATAAAACATGAGAAGACAAAATAACTCCTAGCAAGAAATGTAATGATTGAAATAAATAGACACTAAAGTAAAACGAAAGATGAATTAAGATTAAAAAAAGATTAAAATCTCTCATTAGGATTTCAAAATTGTATTACAAGTAAATATAAATAAGTCAAAATAATATGACTTACTTTCAAATAAGTTTAGAATTTAGATGTTTGTCAAGTTCTTACCATCGTCGTTATCTCTATCGACTTTCAACGATTTAATTCTTTTCTTGGCGTCATCGATCGATTCTTGAGACGATTTTTCATTAGCTATAAGACCTTCGCTCGCCGATTTACTGTCTGGATTTATTGGTGAGAAATAAAAAAGAAAGGGTAAAACAAATCAAACAAAATAAAATTTAAAATGATGATGGTTTAGTGATTTTTGTAGCTATAATGAAGAATACCTAGTACGATTATAGCATTGTGATAGGTGAATCGCTGAATAGAAATCATACCAAAAAAAGTATCTGCTTTGAAAAAAACATTCTGCACCTTTTACTTTAAGTTCTGTACATAAATCTGTTTATATAAATATTTTATTAGTGTTTGGACTACGTACCCTGAGAGTCGTCTGCGCTAGACTGGCGAGCGACAGCGTCAGCCTCATTCGCCTGGCAGATCAGGGACACGCGATAAAAATAGTTCCGCCAGAAGTTCTCCTCTGTGATGCTGGAAAATTTAAAGAAGCCGCTTATAAAGGTTTTATAGGACATTTACTAATATTAGTAATGAAGAATAAAGATAATATAGAGACAAAAAGTCATATCTTTAATTATATTTTGCAAGATTTATTTATTTAAAAAATCGACTCACAAGAAAATTTATAAAAATTATGTATGGCTAAGCTCTTAAGATTGGCCACGCGTCTTTTAGATCTACTGATCTTGAATGTGTCCATGGGCGACAGAAATCGCTTAATATAAGTGACCTGTATGCACGATTGCCTTCCCATCGCATTAAAAAAAAACAAGCATAAACCCAACCTCAGCAATATCTGTTATAATTAGAGATTTTAATATTTGTACCCACAAGTCATAGCGTCTAAGAGTATACTTACACTTTGGGTACCAAATCGAATCGCATCTTCTCAAGGTTGGGGTCTTCAGACATGATAGCAACAGCTACGGGGTACATCTTGTCATAGTCGAAATCAAACTCTACACCGGCGGGTGGAGCTCGCACAAAGTTTCGTCGGTCCTGAGGCAAGAAATAGTAATAAAAGATTTATATGATTGATTGAACGAGAAATAAAAGAGGGTTACCTAAATCACAAACGTATTGATTAGTTTACCAATAACAGTTTACGCCATTACTAAGAAAATGGACGCTGAATACAGCCAAATCGGATCATTGATTTCACTTAAGCTATTGGTATTTGTATGTAAGTATCCTTTATACTTACAGTAGACAATGACAAGCATTCTTCTTTGAGTGAGGCCTCATTGGGTGCTCCGACCCAAGGTGCTGTGGCGGCGCCACCAGCCTTCTCCTGTCCCTTGATAAAGGCGTCTTGTTCACGATTGAATTCGCCAAGAATGCTCTAAAATAATAAGTTTATTATACTTATTTTTCAAGTAGTATAGCGATTTCTACTTCTAAAAAAATCAAGTACGTTACCTCAACCGAGTATGAGAGATAATCAGATTATTGTAAAAAGGGTATTAAAAATTATAATATTTTTATACTACTTCTGTAGGAAGACAGCAAAATAATATGTAGGTACATATTATATCACCAACCTGAACATACACTTCTCATGAACTACCAAATTACTATTGACACAAAGTTACTAACAATAACGCTCTACATCTCGAGATTTGAAACTTAGTTGAACGCGATTTGGTTACACGTTAAATAGTTCATGTACTAACGAGACTTGAACTTTGGCATGGGAAATAACATAGTGGTATACGGTATAGTTACTTTATTGTTAGTTTAAAGCTTCCTTGTTTAGCTAGGGACTCAAGTTAAGCGCGCCCGAGATTTGCTTGCAAGTTGTACGCGCATAATAATAATAATGCAGTAAATAGCCAACCAGATGTTTACTTACTATATATAAAAAGAAGCCGGTTTTCATACCTTACTTACAGTTAACTTTTTAGTAATTTTTTCTATTTAAAGTAGTGGGTAATAAACTTAACCTCAGTAACTAAGTGATAGACTAAATAGCCTACTGCCTGTAATTGAAACTTTATTCACATAAAACGAAGATTTATGCTAAAATTTATGTGAATCGACAGCAAGACGTCTGCGATAACAAGCAGACCCTTGGGAGACATTGATCTTCTTAATCTTATTAGTCTGTGAAGATTAATGACCAGAGATGGGTTATCGGCGAATTTGTAGTGAAGATAAAACAACCACAAATAAAAGTGTGATATTGGTTTATTTGTAAAATACATTGTAAAGAAGGTGAATAATATAATTTGTTGTTTCCTTGGAGAATGATAACAATTGTAACGAATTGTTTGTATGAAATGTTTTTTAGTTTAGATCCCTTGTGACAACTAACAAACTAGCTTAGGTCAACCACGAAATAGCATTCGAAACATTTTGCTGTCTCCAATTGAATTCCCTCAGGTTGTTGTGAAAAGAAAGTAGTGTGATGAAATTACTTAAAACAAAGCACGAAATACAAAGTTTTAGTAGTAAAGAAGTGAATACAGCTTATAAACATCTTAATATGCAATAAAAGTTTGAAAGAATAGATTGATAAAAAACCTCGACAAATATGAGATATATTATATGTTTATCTGTTCCGATGTCAGACCTAAACCAATCAACGAGTTAAAAACAAACTTTAATATACTAGCTGTATTGATAACTCATTATTTCCGGAGTTCGGTTTATAATATTTAGATTAACGTTTCGATGATTCGAGACTCGGTAACTTTTTGGTTTAACAAATGTAGATAATTAATTGGAATAATAAGCAAATATAGAGAACGATGAAATTCTAAAAAAATAAGCGATCCGAAATAAATCTCACACATCAGTCAGTCGCATCTAGTTAATGAAAAGCCCAAAACATTATACTGAAATCCTCCATAATCCAGAATGACGAGACTCTGACAGCAGTCGGAGGTCATTATCGTCCACAGATAATCTCTCATCTGGTGGTAAATCGTTCGTGTTAGCAGAACCACTGTGCGTATTTCAAGCGAATATAATATTTGAGATTGAATTCACGAATGATTTTTCAAATCTGAAAAGTCATTTCAAATTTTATATAGATTAAACCTACAAATATGTGATATGTATGTAAATGGAACTTTGTACATACTTTTCCGACAATTCAGTTCCATTATAAAAAGCTCTTAATGTTGCAAGCGAAATACATTAGTTTCCAACGTTTCTGTTGAATTTAATTTTCCGTGTCCATTGTGCTAGTTCCCGCCTTCCGAAGCAGTCGGACTTTATCGCACGTTCTTTTATATGATCGTATTGTAAAACTGGCTCTTTTTGTCTGTTTATTTTCTCGCTTAACACTTTTTTATTATAGCGCTTTATAGCTTTTATGCTTTTTTTTTCGATTCATAATTTAATCGTTTATTTATTTTTATCTAGAGATACTAACGTTAATTGTTTAAACATAGTATATAATAAGAGGAAATATAAACGTAAATAATATTAAAGGTAAATTAAAATTCGACCTACTATCATAATCAAAGATAATATCATTACATACTAAAATTTTAAGTCTCAACTAGGCTTGGGTTAAGAAGTGAAGAAAAAATTCAGATAAAATTTTCTAACGGTCTTACTGACTTAAATCTTTACAGTTAATTTATGAACAGAATTATTTTATTAGTTTACAGGATATCTAAAACCTGGAAATATAATAAAACCATTTAATATAATATTACGTCAAAATAGCACCTTTCATTTCAGTGATTGGTTATGCAACGAGCGCTACTACTGTTGAACATAATCGGACTTTTTTAACTCGTAACGAGATTATAGCCGGGGTCGAATCAAATTAACGAAGCGAAAATCCTTTCTTTTTGCAGTTCAAAAAGCAGTTTTCGAATCGCAAGTTTTAATTAAGATCTGCAATCTCTTCAGTGTCATTTCACGTACCTTATAAAACTTTTAGTAACGAAAGACATATTTTGCATCTGACATTTTCACAAGATTCTTCAGATTTTACTTTAAGACTTCTAATAAAATGGTAACAATCACTGTGGAAGTTCAATCGTGTTTAAATTATTGCTTTAAAATAAAAATCAATTTTATAGTACCGAAGGCTTTAAAATTAATATAAAGCAAATGTTACATAACGATTTAATGAAAAAAAGTGAATTTTGTTGTCTCCTGGTAAGGCAATAACATATTTAAGTTTATTCTACTTATTTTGTCGTACCACAATTGTTTTTAGTTGATGTCCCTGAATCCGAATAAGAACCGATTAAATACCGCCGCTGAGGCAGTAATTTAATGAGGTAGTTTGAAACACTGCAACACCATCATTAAAATTCTTATAAGTGACAGAGTATACATACAAGACACAGTAAAGCAACATTGCTGACGTCCGGAAGATTACATCAAAGACTATTTCCGTAAAAATAAAAGGATTTTATAATTTTTTCACGAATATACCATACGTTATTGCATTACTTTTAGTAATATAATTGTCACCTATTATTTCGACGTGAATTAGATAAATTCAGATCATTGCACATATGTGCGATATTAAAAATTAAATTATTTTTTTTTTTCATTTTGTTATAAAGAATATGTTAGTTCCACCTTTTCTGTTTATGTAAAACATGACTATGCTAAAACGCCAAAAGGAGAAGAACACAAATCTCAATAATATTTCAGTTAGATGTTTTCATATATGTACGTGTGATTTAAGTCCATAAGCTTAGAACTAAACCCTACAACATAATCTAGATACAAAATACGATTATTGGATTTTCTTGGTGGAAGCAGAGCTGCAATCTAATGCGCCTATGCTTCATATACTTTTATGCTATAGCAGAATTACAAATTTCAATTGATTAAACGCCTCTTAAAATATATACTGTGAACTAAGTAAACATTTGCTACGTTTTTAGTTCTATACTTTAATTTTTAAATATTTTTTACATTTATAATAAAACCCAACTAAAAGGCTAACTACAGCATATGAGTATAAAATTTCTGCACTTGTCGATAGCCACATAATATAAACCTTGTTACGGGTTACCAGTGCTCACCATTTACGAGCCCTGCTTCAGTTCAACAATTTTAGTGTCCATTAATGTTTTATTATTCTCGCAGACTCAGCATGTCATAACGCTCAGTTATTTTCGTATATATTGACGAGTCTATTTTAAAACATAGTTTTGTAGAGCATTAGTATATTTTAGCCATAGTTCACTATGGTCTTTGACAGCATTGTATAGCAACTCTACAACTTGACACACGTGATGTGATTGGTACAAACCAAAGAAAAAGAGATAAAATATTAGTGAAACTAATAAACATTTTAACAATTTTTTTTAACTCTGAATGTGACACAGACTAACTCCCAAATCTTGGCATTTATAGATTCTCGCAAACAAGCAAAAATTGTTTCCGTAAGGCGCCTACCGTTTTCATTAAATGTAACAAGAGTTCGCACTCGAACACACATAAAAGATGCTGGACAAAAGAAATCGTTAGCAGAATGGGACGTCCTTCAAGTAGGACGAACAATAAAAATTTCTTTAGTAAAAATTTGGACCCCAGTTTTATTATTGACGCTAAGCTCTGAAGAACAATAGACTAGGTCTTTTTATCAAAGCTATAAACGAAGTTGTGTTGCAACTATTATTTTAATATCCTCCTTTACTGTATTTCATATCATATATCTGTGTTTCTCACGACTTTGCTCCCATTTCCAACCTCACACACAAACACGCCACAGTTCTCTTCAAATCAGTATCATATCATTTTCCATATATTCAATCCATCTTTTCAGTGACTTTCCTTTATCCTTGTATCCGTCCATATTATCTTATTCATATCTTCGGTATACAGATAACTAAATTTATTTTTTGAAGAAAATGCAAGATCATTCTACACATAAATTTCATATCAATCAGTTAGCTGAGGATAAATTACAACGCGCCAATTTTCCCGATACTTATTGATAGTAGTGTCTGAAAAAATACATTATTCGATATTAGGAGAAAGCTAAATAGTAAATACACTATAGCTTAATTGACTTTTGGGAAGACGCGCGTCACGTGTATGTAGATCATGACAAGATATGACGTAAGTTTAAGAAGTCATTGAATTAACGTAACAATCCTTTTGGCGGAATGCCAACATCCATTATCACTATCGAAGTTGGAATATTTGCCTTACTGGCTGAAATCGCAAAAGCAAATAATTTTGTCGCCAACCTACAACCTTATGACAAAGCAAATACCTTAAATCTCAGTATAAGATCCTTTTTCTAAACAAAGAAAACGCGAAACGTAACAGGATGTTTTAGGCGCAAAAATATTTTTCAAAAATGGCCACGAAGACTTTTTGACAGTAAATAAAAAGATAAATGGCGTTATCCTGAAAGACTCGTATCCCAGAGTGTCATATTTTCCAAGACGACACGGAGAAATAACCTTTCTTGTTCATACGAAATGTCTGTTCTTGTGTTAAATTATAAATATGGGCGAAAAGATGAAATACGTTCCAACGTTTCCCCTATCATCCCCATAAAAAGAACTATATGTCCTGATAGAGTGGAAAACATGTTTCGAATCTTGTTTTCTGATCAAGTTCAATGGAGAATAAGGTCGCAATAAAGGATGATAAAACGACATTTTGAAATAACAAATTATTTAAATATTTTACAACTTTCATTAGGGAGAAGAATTACACGATTTCCTTAATATTCTTTAGAACTAATAATAAAATATAAATGGCTTAAGAGTGCATAAAGATGAAATAAGAATGAATACGAATTGTACTAATAATACAAATATATATTTTATATCAATCACATTGATTTTATTCATAAAATTACATATGCAACACACAAAATTCCATCATTTTATAGCTGTGACAATTTACGATATAATTACAAAAATTAAATATTTATAAGTGCAATCTATTAAATCGTAAATGCGTAAAGCCTCAGGCCATAAACAAAGACATATAATTCTATAAACTTGTTTTGGGCCGTTTACACCCATTACTATACATTCATGCGTGCGAGGCTTCGAGGCGCCGTCTACTTACGTAACCCCGAGTATTGATCGCCCAGAGACGCTTACCCACGCGCATTCTCCGCATCGTCCAATCAGAGGCGTCGGTTTAATTTTAATTCGATAACCGACGGGAGTGCTCACCGCTGATTCGTCAGATCGTTGCCTGTACACTGTTGCATGTGTGAGTATTCTATTCATAATTCTGTCTATGTAATGACATTTCCCACAAATTGATTACAGCTTTTCAAATCGCTTACCGGTTGAGTGAGACTGATTATTTCTGGATATTTAATTCCCGTGACATTTTGTTTTCACTAGTGACATTGACGTCAAATTTGTAGCTTCTCAAAAGTGAAAGACAGCATAGGCTAAGAAAATATAGAGATCTAATCAAGCGTTTCTGGTCAGGAAATGAAAATGAAAATTATAGTAGCAGAAATGTTTATTAGTCGTTATTTATGGTTCCATTATATTTTTTACAGTAAAACTCCATATAAAGCAATTTAATTTTAAGACGTTCAGGCTATAGGCGAATTTATAAATTTGTTACAAGGTTAAATAAAGTCAGCCATTTTATACTGAATATTAAACAGCAAGGTAGCAATGTCGAAGGATACATTATAAGAAATTAAATATAATAAAGACAAACGTTGATAATAAGAATATGTTAGTTTTCGATTGGTTTATAGTTCTACCATTTAATAGAGAAATGGTGTATTTAACGAAACATTAAACGCAGTAATGGTAAAATACCTCTTTTTGAACACCAAGTTCGTTTTCATTTTCAACATCTCACCACCAAGTTTTGTTATATCGTATGAGGAGTCATTCATATTTTATTAAGTTGACGTTCATTAAAATCTGATAAACAATTAAATTCCGATTTAAAAGCATTAATAGGATTTATAATCTTCATAACTTCGACCCTTTAAAGCCCATAAAATCTGTCCTTTCTATCTTAACTCAATATGCATTTATTTCCAGAATCGTTTATCTAGGCGAGTGGATTTGAAACAATATCTACTCTGTCCCCTCATGAATAAGCGATGAAGCTATTTAGTTGAAGCTACTCCAAAGACTATTAAGGATGACAAGATCCCTAAGCTGCTAAAACTAATATGAATTGCAGGTCACCACTGTTAGGAGAGTATCTGCAAGTCTGTATAGTTTTTTTTGTATTGGTTCTGAAAAGCTATACAATTTTTTTCTTACATTTAACACCAGAAAGTGGACAATGATTTTGAGGAGGAGCCGCTAGAGACGCTATTTGATACGTTTCGTGTCGGCTTCCTCCTCCTTTTC
>JAOSYY010000012.1:11344618-11374629 GCA_025727935.1 Hebomoia glaucippe | reverse complement strand
ACGCTATTTGATACGTTTCGTGTCGGCTTCCTCCTCCTTTTCTTTATTTATTCGGTGTTTACAATGTAAACTTAAGTCTATACAGTTAAGAGTTAAAAAAACGTCTAAATTTATATAATATATAATATAACATATAAACAGGAACGAACGTGGTTAGACCAAATGGCTAATAATGACATGGCAAAAACGGAAATGTTGTTAACAATAATTGGAGTTGCACGAGAAAATCTCGACGCTCACTCTAAAGTGAATCAGTATGTAATAAGAATGTGGTAATGTAGTTACCTAGAAGCTCGCTTCGGGAAGCTCTCGCAACGATTTATTCGAGTAACCCAATACTTTTAAGATAGATATCGATATAAAATAGGTTTTATATCCAATATGTACCTTTATATCAATTTCAGAGATTTTAGATTTTAAATTGTCTTGCCTTGGAAATACTTCTAAATTATCCGAACAACAAAATTAAGAACAAAATGTGATTCATGAGTTTCATGAGGTTATAGACTTCAGATTTCATAGGCTTCGTAGATTTATTGCATTTTAGTTACAAGTGTCGCTAGTAAAACGTATATTACTTATCCCACTATACATAATACAGGTATCTAGGATAAATATTCAACTTCGTAAGTACCTTTCTGGTTGAAGGATAACAAAGGAAATAAGTTATGATTTTTCGTGAAAAATCTGACAGCAAAAATTGGGACAGAGCCAGGATCCAAGATGATAAAAGCTCAAGTTACGTTTTACGATTATCAGAATTTTATTCTGAGCATTTTCAGGTCCCAAAACAATTAGTAGACGTCAAGTCTAGTACTGAGTTTAATCACTTAAATGAATACCGCATTTAGAATTCAACACGACAAATGGCTATTTATTTTTCCAATGCGACGTGGTTAGTAACAAACGTCCGCGGTAATCCAAATATCCGTTTCCTTAAAGAACAAAAATAAATATAGATTTCATATATCAACTCTCTGTTAAGAAATAAGCAGCAGTATACATACACATATTTATCTTAAGTTGGACCAGACATATTTGGAAAATTTTATGAAAATCCTTTAAGTAGTATCGTAGATCAGAGTAGATGAACATTATGACATGAGATCTTTAAGTAGGCGTATAGGTAGCTTTATGTTCTTTAAAGCAGTCCTGTACTCTTTACATTTAAGCAATATCTATTTACAGTTAATAACAGTAGCTAAGTCACAAACTCCCAAATGACCTCGCTTCAAGTAAGCTCAGTTCATACTACGAACGGGGTTAAGAGGCTTTCAGTTGTTCTAACGAGATGATTATGTTTTTATCGTATAATTTAAATATCTGGCCTTAGTAGTGTACTGAACGTGTCCCTCCAGGATTCTACATAATTGATATTAAAGAATGATCGGCCATCAGTATCAATAATTTATTTATAAAGATATGTTCAAGTAGATACTTGTTCTGAAGTTATCAATAATGCGAGACGTTCTATTATAACTTAATAATATATACGAAAACATCTAAAAGTAAAAAACACGCAACCGTATTTCATGAGGGTTTGCCACTTCTTTGTTTGTGAAGCAATTTTCTTTGTTTGTATTACTGGTAATTAACGACTTTTACTGTAATCAAGAAAATGTTGGAGACAATTTTTCCCAACTTAGATGATTCAAATGTAAAAAAATAAAAATCTTTAATATACATAAACTGATTTAGAGCCTTTTTAGGTCGGACGCTATAAATTCCACTATAAATCATGTTAAATGTCATAAAGCCACGATCCTGCTGGGTAATGCGGACCCTCGTACTTTAACCGCCGATAATATCTCTTATATACTTTCACAATGATCCTTACTATTGAGTAAATTATAAAGATTATACATACATAAAACATACATACTAAAATAAACATAAGGCGACATCATAAATCATTGAATAATTATTGTCACCAGTGAAGAATCATCAATAATCAAGGGACCTGACAACAAAACTTGGAACAACAAAAAAACAGAAGCAAAAAGATACAGGTACAATAAATACGGAAATACGTTGTATTTTTTATTTTGCTAGAAAACTCTGTATTCTAATGATCTGCAAACACTAAAGTGGAGACTACAAAACGTTATTTCACGGCTCAATGAAAACGAAATGTCAACGTGTCATCGACTTTTCCAAGTCGACTAACCGATAAAATGTACATCAAACGGTCCATTATGTTCGAACCTCATTAAGTCTTTCTATTGTAAGTACAAAATGGAAACAATTGTAATAACTGAAACATTTACGCAATCAAAGCTATAAGTGTAGAACGGGCGAAGTTTTATTATAATTCTGAACATTATCAGAAAAACGATAAATCAAAACTAATTGTGTACTGCAAATAATTAGCGTAAGGGGAATAACAACTTCTATGTTCTTTTATCGACGACATTATATCCTTGAATTTGAATTAATCAAAAAAATTAACTTTAAAGCTAAATGAAAAATAAGACTGATCACCTTAATCAACATGATAGATTATCACGATACAGATGTATGTCTTCCCAATGCTCTATTGAAAGATACGGGAATTTTCTTTAGGTAAATAAGAGCCAAATGTTGTATAGCATGTGGGAGATCTGGGGGTACGTGTAGCCAAAACTTATGCAAGTTCCTACTAAATCATGTGGTTTCGTATGGATGATTAAAACATTGGACATCATGTTAGATATCCAAAAATACAAACGTACAAGATAATGAAATAATGTGCTTTTCTCCAAAAATTTAAAAAACTATCTTGATAAATAAATTTATTTAGTTATACTATTTAACTTGAAAATCAATTGTAAAACTATTGGTCCACTAAAGCTGAAATAAAACATTTTGCATTAAACGTTGAAAGGTCAGCGGCTATGCGAAATTGGGTCAATGCGATTCCAATACACGGGGCGGGTGCACCGCAGAATATTAATTGAAAAAAAAAGGATTCTTCTTTTCTTCGGCTTTCACAGTATCCGACGGGAATTATCTTTTAATATATTTATTGTGTTAATCACGATCATGTTTTGTCAATCGGTTTTTACTTAATGTTTATAAAATAGAAGGTCCTTTCTTTGAGACTAACAAAAGGCTTCAAATTATAATTGATTTCATTACTATAAAAGATGTCCAAAAAGATGATGCTAAAGTTAAAATATACTTTTATTAGGTACAGACGAGAAGGGATTTAGGACCAAGACAAAACTTTTTTTTGAAAGGGAAGTCTTGGAAAACCGTTGGACCGTGTGTAGAGACTCGGAGACAATTTAGAAAAGTAAATTATTAAGTTATCAATAGTTATTATATTCTATCTCATTCTCACAGCTTTTGATCCCGCCTGGTATAAGAAAATGCCATATGAAGACAAGTTTACAAATGATTACATAATTAATTAAAAACAAACACACCAAAATTATTAATCATAAATGATAAGCTCACTCATTATAATGAATAATATTTTATATTCAACTTAACAACTTTGAAAACAAAACCAGCACTTAAGGTTCCACTCAACACGAAGATCTAATCAACTGAAGATTAGCTTTGAATGAACTCCAATCGAGTTTGCGTTGGAAATGTTGACATCCCCTATTCCCTACGTTATTACAGTTTTATACTATGTATTAAAATGACACTTATCTTTATTGATTTTAAAATTCAGAGAAAGATATAATATCAGTCAGATGAGTTAATGAATTCTCAGAAAAATCGGAAAAAAATGTATGACAAAGTAAGAGTGACCTTTTTGATTCGAAAGATCACTATCACATTTTGTATCGTTTTTGAATTTTTGTATATATCCTATAACCATTCCAACAACGATGTCATAAGTTTTTCATCCGGTTGAAAGCTCTTATTCTATTTTAATTTTTCTATAACCGCTCGAAGTCTTCAATTTTCAAGCTGCCACTTCGCCAGTATAAAGTACAAAATGGCGAAAAGCTGTTTAGAGAGCGGTTACTTATCCTCGAGGTATTTCATGATGGATAAAAATTTATAAGATGACTGTCTAGTGACCTAATTTTCTGTGATAATTGGAAAAATAGTCTAAGCATTGTCGTACAATAAAGCCATTTTGTGCCATATCCATCGTCCGTTATATCGAGTTATCAGAAGTTAGGAAACAAAATATTTGATCCTTTAGCCAACTTGCCCAAACTCGTTGACGAACCCGAAGTTATTCCAAGTTTATCGTCCATTTTCTCGTATTAAGGTATTGACTTTGCGTCTAATTGGCACGTTTAATCTTTCTCAGTTATCTGATGTCCTTATTAAAACTTTTTGTAAAGAAGATGTCACCAATTTATAACTTTCGATGTGATCCAATTGCAAGTTGTATAATAAGTCCGCAAAATTAGCTGCTTAATTTTTTTAAACGAGTTTACTCAGCGAGCATTAGTGACACTTTTCCACATTTAAGGATTAACAAGGATACATATTAGAAAAATTTTATATGATCACGACAATTTCAGATTAGAAAATATTTAATATAGTTCGTATACTTTTAATAAGAATAGGATTGCTATATTTTGTGAATAAACCGCATTTCTAACGTCAATATGATGTAAAACGGTGAAGGACTAAATTGTACAGTTAGCAGTGAGACATAAATTCATCAGAGCTAAAATATTAAGGCATCTGATTGGGTATACCGCAGAATTGATTAGCACACGGGCGGTCCATTAGGAGAGAGACCCCAACACGTCAGCTTAATGAAATCACTTAACTATATCCGCTTCCCTTACTCACCACTCGTAATGCGTTTACTAATGGAGGGTAAATACTAAGTGATAGTTATTGGTAACATAAAATAACTTAAACGTCTTCAGATATTTCCTTTTAAATTTTGAGTATTGTATCCTTAATTTCGTAATTAAAAATAATATGCATGTATCATATAAACGACGATCATATTAATACCAAACCCATGTCCACTTATAGTAATATAGTCTTAGAAAGTAAATCTACAATGCTTTATAGATTAATACTGTGAAATGTAGTACCTCTACCAATTATGAGATGAAAGAAAAAGAAAATTTGGCAAGAATCCACGTGGTCCTCTTAAATTTATAAGCACGACCGAGATATAAGTTAGAGGCATTACAGCACAGTATACATTCCTCAATATACCAAAGCAATGAAGGCTTTATAATCAAATAAAGTGACAATTGAACAGGGGTCGCCATTAACAAATAAAATTACACCTTATAACATGATAAACTAGAGCCGAGAATAACTTTTTCAATTTGCAACTTTTAAACGGATTAACGAAAAAGCGCTGAAGTGCTAGTCCCAAAAGCATAAAACTAATTTCGCTGAAGCCATTACCCGCACTTTGCCCGGTCAAATTGTTATTCATGCTTCGGGCGAGTCGGAAAAACGGATTTTTACCGATTGCTTTTAGAATTCTGAGATTATTAGAGGTCAGTGTTCTTCAAATGTTTTACTTTTAGATATTATATTTTTTTAGACCCTAATAATAATATATTAACAAAACTGGGCAAGAATTTAATTTATCCTGTAAAATAACGTCGTTAATTCTATTACTTACATTTTCTTCAACAGTCTTCTTGATTTTGGCACCAGCCTCGCTGACCTTAGCGCCGGCTTTGTTAACAGCGGAGTACAGGAAGTTACCCAGAGACTTAGCTCCAGCTACCGCCTTTGTGGTTACTGTCAAGTATGATATAACTGCGTTAACACGTGAAACATTTTACAAAGTATGCTGGAGTATTCTCTTTAGTGATTGACATTCACGACGTCCTGGCCTTGTATACCTCTCCAAACAAAAACTTACTTAACCTACACTGATTCAATGTTCTGAAGTGAAATCTCAAGGTTTTATATAGATCAATTTTTAACCAAATTCAAAAAAGATGGAGGTTGTATGCTTAACTGTTGTTTCTTTATAAATTGGTGAACATACGTTCACCAATTTATCCACCATTTGTGAATCCGTTGTCAAAATTTCTTTATTATTTTAGTTTATTCAAATAGATATTCTAATAAGTTTAGTTTATAACAAAAATATAATATTACTTAGTGTAGTATACTTCAAAAACTGCGGTGCTGTGCAAGTCGATCAATAGTATTAAAATTAACAAAATAATATAATTAAAAGCCTAAGTATATGCAGGCCAGAACGGTAAAATCGTAATTAACAATAATCGATTTAACTATGAAGAAAACACTTAAATATGATTTAAATCATTCACAAAATATCACAAGAAAATTTGCAACAAAAATAAAATAGGAACTTCAGGAACCTTACTAGAATGAAAGGTAGCTATTCCTTTTATTAAACTTAAAAATCAATAAAGAAGTAAAATTCAGCACATGTATTTGGCAGACCTCTCGATTTGTATGTGCCAACATTGGAAGAATAATGAACTGGTATTGCCAACGTTGGCGTGTTATATACCCTTACTTGGCATACTCGTTAGACTATTTGATTACAATGAACTGTATTTGCCAAAATATTAGATTATGACACAGCTAATTATCTGAATTGCCAATAAAATTATTCCAGTACAATATTTTTCATTCGTATAATAGGACTGTAAAAGACATCTCATCTCACATCATAACTCTTTGAATTTATAATCATAATATATTGAGTACGAAACGAAATATGATAGTAAAAATAAAGCTATATACAAACGTTTTCATTAATCGTTGCCGCTCGGCTGGGTGTTTCATTACGAAACTTTATTATTTCCATATTAATACCGGCAGCTTTCATTACGCGCGATTCAACAAATGCTTATTAAATTTTGAATAAAGTGCTGCTTTATAATGTTGCTAGCTTTTATTCGCTTTGAACGAACGAATTTGAATGGAAAACAGATTCAATGTATCAACCGGATACAGGATCACTCCGATTTTTTGGGAATTATTGAAGTGACAGGTAATTTTTGTTGGAAATTTTCTTCTGAATACCATAAAGCATATTTGATAAAGATATTGAATGATAATACTTATCTATTTAACAAAGTTATTACGATTGAAATTCGCAGTCGCGCATACGCTTGTGTAAAACAGGTCATAGTTAAGTTTTTACTTCCGTGTTTGATTATTACTGTGATATTGTTAAAGACCACTGTTCTAATACGCATCTACGAATTTCACTGAAACAAGCTTGATGTATGAAATGAAAAACCATACTAACATTGTTGCATATCGGGCACGTCAATGGCATCAACTGAGAATACTTTTCTACTGTGCGGACCTGAAACTGTGCAGAGAACAGAAAATACTACAAATAGCGACTACCAAACAAAAATATCTAAAGAACATATATATTATACTAATATAGAGCCATGATTCCTTATAATTATTTTTTTTACTGCGACATAGATGACTTAACTTGTGCTTTCTATAACCGACACATTTGTTATAGAAGTTCACGTAAATATGCATATTCACGTAAATAGGTATCTAACTGCGACATCTGACCACGTTAGACAATATAAATCATAAAGAATCATAGCCCAGGATAGATTGTTTTTATATAGTTAGAACGTAGATGGAAATAAAAAATTAACCATATTTTCCAGTTTATGCACTATTTACTATAGTAATTTTAGGCAAGACAACGGTGCTTTTTTAATTTCTCTTTATAGCAATGGATTGAGCTATTGTTGTCAAAGGCTACGTAAATTTCAAGTTTTAATATGTTATTAATAAAGGGGAAAGTCATGAGTGGATACTTGAAAAAACTATGCTACGTACATCAGACATAATAATGAATTAGTATTATCAAATTTTACGTGTAATATAGATTAATTTGAGTAAAATACACAATAAATTCAAATTTTTGGAGTCAAATTTAACTTACTTATAATTCTCGTATCGAAATGAAATATAAAAAAAATATATTGCTCAAACCACATTACTATAATTTCTCAATAAATAATTCTGAAGAGCTAATCTGGTGAAGCCAGATAAGAATTAAAGCGTGTTTTTAATTTTTATTTAACTACTATATACGAACATAATATAATTATACTGCAAAGCACATCGTTGACAGAAACATTTTTTTTGTTACTATTTTATTAAACATGATCGATCTAGGTATTCTATAAAAAGCATCATGAGGTCTAAACTAAATTGAAACAGTTGTCGTAATAGTACTGAATAACTACTTTTTTAATGTGAACTAGTTTTTACAGTAATCTATACACAACTGTCATAGATTAGTGGTTTTAGAATCCACGCTGTTGACATAACAAAGACTAATTTAATCCTTGATTTACAAACATGATGGTTTATAGTACTCAGAGACGATACTGATTGAAATTCTCAAGACGGAATCTGTTTGAGAACTATCAAAACGTCATACTTCAATAAACTTGAGAAATGATATGACAACAGCTGTCAAAACTTAAGTGGGTAACTTGCAAAAACGATCATCGAAAGCTCTTTAACAACAACGAGTTTTAGGATTCGCGCTTTGCAATATCAAGAAAGCCTTTTCTATAAATAATAGTAGTAAAATTTTAGGTTTTTATGTTTCAGATTTAGTTGAGATGACATTATCAGAGGTAATTTCATCCACATACGTTCAGTGCCGGACTAAACCGGTGCGGGACTTGCAGGAAATTTTTTTAAAGGGCCCCATGCTTCGGCTTAGTAATGATTATCAGAATAATGAAGGTGACCGGTATAAAGCGCATAATAAAGTGCGGAGCCCGTAGCACTTGCTACTCTTTCTAGCGGGCTAAGCCCCTACTACATACATTGGTTTTCAATTATATTATACGCTAAAGGAGCAGTTATAACATTAACACTTACCGTTGCCCACGCCAGCAGGTTGCTCCTCGGTGGGTGTTCCACCAGTGGACGCTGGTCTGCTATCAGCACCTCCCGTGGCACTGCAGAACGATACTAGGGTTATTTGTACCGATATTGAGATTATTAGCTTATTACCTTTCCTACCATTGGATTCACTACTGCTCTGTAGAAGTCTCTCAAAAAAGCCAAGCTGAAGATATGCAATAGTTTTTTTTAATAATATTATATAACACAGATTTTTTTCTCATTACCTTTTCCTTTATAAATTTAATGTTTAAAGTACAAAGATGTATTTAATTTACTACCTATACCCAAGAAGGAAAAAATATTGTAAGAACCTACTTATTGTGTCTCATCTAAAGATTTTTTTATTTATACTTTCGTCAAGACATCAAAAACTTTTGCTGTAAGTTTATATCTATGGAGTTAATGAGTAGTGTATAAAAAATTTTGATTGCCACATTGACCCCAAAGTACTAACTGGAATAATATTTAAAATAATTACACATGATCCTCCAAATATCGCTTATCCGATCGTCCATATATTGTTATTGCATTACTTCCAGTATAATTCATTACTTTGTTGTACGGTATACTAAGTACGTTGTAATATTTTTCACTTAAATTAATGAAGCTCCCCATTTCATTTCCAAAATTCACTCATTGAATATATATTTTTTTTCATTATACCCTGTACTTTTTATAAATTGTTAGATTTTTTGGTCAAATATTTTTCATATATTTTTTATAACAAAGTTTATAATAAAAAATATCACAACTAAAAAGCTCACACTTGAAAAAACCTTTGCATTTTCCGAATCCCAAAGACTCAAATTTACACTAAATCTGTCTTTAGATTACGTATAATGTAAAGTACACTTATAATGTCCCCACATAGTGTACTTTGCGAACAGTAGGGGTTTCCAACGCAACATTAAGATATTTACATAAGAATAACATTGCTTAAATAGATGATTTTACTAAATCCAGTAAAGAATAGATTCCATTTCGTATCATAATGCAAACAGCTCAAGTTTTATAACTACCACAATGTTACTTCGTCTTGCCTTTATAACAAACAAAACGGTCATCATCGTAATTCATATCGTACAACTTTGATTACAACCTTACTAAACTTGGATACAGGTTATTTCAATTTTTTTTTTTAACTTTTAATAATGATAGATATCGACGGACAAGTACAATAAGGCTTACCAGATGAAATACCTCCGGAACCTTAAAAAGCAGCTATTATATGCGTTGTCGGCTATTTATCATTTGGATTATATAAACTGAAGCTATAACACACCCTACTCCGCTTCACGACATAAATCTGTTTCGTCTACATAAACTACGAAAACCTGTCTAAGTCAAGACTAAGCTGTTTCCAAGTAATTTATTACGTATACGAAAATGTAATACCTATAATGCGTCATAATGTGCATCTGCATCTCTTAGCGCCGGTGCCAAAACTATGATATCTAGCTTGAGAAACCGCCCCTACGCTTTGGGTTATTGCCTTTTATGCAACCGATGACAGACAACGTATAATCAATATAACTATCGCATGATCATTGAAACATTTAAGTGTCCGTGAATGTAATAGAACATAGAATAACGCCCTTTCAATTTGTCGTCTGAGAAACTATTAATGATAACAATTGCAGACGCAAATCTTTATATTTTTAAGAGATTAACCAATTTTGACGGTAATTAAAAAAAAATTCAATTGTCACATCATTTACTTTAACGTAATTTATGCAAGCATATACGAATTAACAAATTACACCATAAAATGATCACATTTCACTAGTTTAAAAAGACTTCTACTACTATCTAGAATAATAATCTTATACAGTTAAGAGACAACAATGCTAAGAATGAAGTCATAAATGGGGTTTAGGCAGAATAAATGAGTTTACAAGAAGCATAAAGTACAGAATTTGATCAATAGTATAGATTCAATACTGAATTATTTTCTTCAATATAGAAAAATATAGATATAATTCGAATACCTCAATTATTACATAATTTAAACCATAATATGATTATTAATTTATGATCATGCATTTTAATTGACATTAGTGATCAATTAATTGTTACTAGTGTATGATCTGTGCTGAAACTAATAACTTTACAAAATATTTCTAATCTATATGTAGTAAGTGCTATTACATAAAGCTTTGTGAATTGTTTTTTAAATTTGGAAAAAATTTAATGGACATGCAAATTCTGACAATAATTTTATTGAACATTAATAAAATTATATGATTCATTCAAATGATGGCTCAGGTACTGGCCAAATGATAGTACTTGATGTACGATTATCTCAGCTTAGGTCATCAGTTATGAGACCCCAATGTATTTTTATTTCGAGCATTTATAAAGCCAAAGCCAAATGTGCAATCTGCTCTTCACAGCATTACCATCTAAAAATTGCTGCAATAATATTGCAATTTTCCTCCCAACCTTTTTATGCTCGAATTAAAAACTTCTGATGATTTCTTGTTCTGATTTTCATGTACAACATGAGTAAATTTTATTTTTCATGAATTAACACCAATAAGCTTCATTAACAGCGAAACTCATTCTATCTGCAACCCCTCATACCTAATGTACCTAGAATTGTCATCATCTTCTTTCCCTTCCACTTTGGGTTCTGCCACTTCCGCGGCTTCTACAGGTGCTGCCTCTGGGGCATCTGTGGGTACAGCTTCATTTTTTCTAAGACCGGGAATTGGTATTCCAGATCCAAGCCATCCTGTCATCTGTGACTTTACATTGGTAATGAGGTCCAGCTTACTTCCACCTTTAGTTGGACTGAAAAAATGTCTTAAATGGTTAGCCTTTTTGGAAATGAATATCTTCTTTTATATAACAATAGCAATTTATTTATCTGATATAAAAGTCTACAATAAGAAGAAAAGGTTGATTGAATTATAATAGTAAAAAATCTCTTTTCGAAAGTATTTAATTTCAAAAGAATATGTTATAAAATGTTTAAAAGCTTTGCTTAAAGATAAAATTAGTTATTAGACCAAATTAGTTGACCCCATTACATAGTGGATCAATATTCAATGTATTATGCAACAAGGGTAACACAAAACAGAATTTTTAATTACTTAACGGAATATGGCATGTATTTCATATACGCTGCGCATATATGCGTACTGAGCGTAATATCCGTAATGCATTCTGTAAAAGTTGAACTCACATATCTACTCATTATATTACTTTCTTGAATATCAAAATGCAAATTTCGTAAAACAAAGGTTCAGCTAAAGATTCAAATGGATTAGAAAAACAATGGAATATAATTTAAATTACCTTGGTTTGTCCCCCTCTGCGGCTGCAGCCTCTCCGGTCGCTTCCTTTGTAGGGGTGGGCACTTCTTCATCTTGAGGGTCGCCTTTTGCTGCCCCCATCCATGAACTAACCTGATTTGTGAGTCCTGAAAACATTTTCACTGCCACTAGCTAGCTACACGACACAAGCACACGAATCTGACTACGCTGCGAGAGATTCGCTCATGACACACGTCGCCTGCGGAGCGCCCAATGAAAGCGGGATCAGCTGAAAAACTAATCGGAACACCGCAATCGACCAGCAGAATAGGAGGAAGTTCTCATTGCGCATGAAAACTTGCGCACCTTGGTCTATTGTGTTTGGATGTTTTTTTTTTATTTCGATAGGTACCTACGTAATACGTCAATGATAAAATTTTTGTTATTAGAGAAAACATTATTATAAAGAGGGCGCTGAAACTCATAAATATACTTTGTAATTTCAAATAATAAGTAAATTATAATAAAAATTAAAATTCTATAAACACACAAGATTGCAATGATATCAAGTTGAATTTAATAATCAATCTTTTTTGTTTCTAATTAATTTTTAATGGCCTTTTTCTCGATACTTTTATTATTGGACTTAAGGGTAGTGATTTAAATAAACTTGAAAATATTTTATTTATAATAATACCTTTATATAGTACAAGCCATAATTACATATAATGAAGGAAAATAAAAAATATGACAAAACAGAAACTCATTTATGATTATTTTCAATTTTTAATAATTATTATGAAGGAATAGAAAATATACAAATAAAACTATATAAAAAAACTGTCACAGTTTTTTATATTAATTAAAGGGCTATAAAAACGTTGCTGCAAACAATTTTTGTTTCTTTTTTTTTAATTGAATGGTATCGGAAGGTATATCTAACAGTTTATTAACTAGTATCAGTGAAATCCTTATATATATAACTTCTTATTTAGTAAACTGCAATTTTTGAACCTTAAACAAACTGAATTTAAAGATACTGCGTTGCCTTTTAGTACCCTGTAGAGTATTAAAAACTTTGTTAGTCTGTGTAAAATATACATTTTGGAATTGGTGTCTATTATTAATCTGTGGATTTTTATTTGTGACGTTTTGATGAGGTTTTCTGATTAATTATTTTCAATCTTAAGATTTTTGTTTTCCTCTTTAAAGATTTATAATATTCTCAGTGTTTTCTTTAAAAACATCCAATGTGACAAATAAAAGGTCCTGGATATTCCTCATCTACTTAATTCTATTATTAAAAAGCTTGATACTAGTGAATCTCAACAATGACCGAGACGCGTCGTATACAACTCCATTTGGGGAAATGTATAGAAGATTTGGATAAATTATACACCGCAACCGATTTAAAATCCAAAAGAACAACTATGTAAGTACCTAAGAGTATATGAGTTAGTTGGACGTTTTTTATAGACATTAAAAAAATGTTTTTGTCCATATAGGTTATGCAAAACAGCTCAAAAGCTATTTGAAAGCGCTGAGGAGGCTTTCGCAAAGGGTGATGAAGAGTACTCGTATGTGTATTACATGAAATACCTCCGAGTCATTGCGTTTATAAGCAAAGATAAAGAATATTTGAAAGATAAAAACTATTTTAACAGTATGCTGGGACCAAAGAATCCAAATAAAGCTATGGATGCTGCTGAGAAGTTAAAAAGTAGTCTTATAGAGCGGTAAGTTATATAACTATTGCATACAATGCTGTTTTGTCACAAAGGATCTAAACTTATAATTATTTGCAATCATATATATGTTATTATTTATGATGCTTTTGGTATGATTAATTGTAAAATATACCTACCTGTATATGCCATTCTGAAACATTACTTTTACATATTATATATAATGGAGATAAAATAATGGTGTATGACAATACTACTTCTAGATGTAATAATTGAATTTGTATGTTTTTGAGTTTAACTAAACTTGTACTTGCTTTCGAGTGCAATATAAGTAGATTTAATTACCATTAAAATGTGTGTGAAATGTATCTGTTATACTTTATGATAGAATTTTGAATTTCGAATTTTGAAATTGTTATATGATGTTTTAGATTTAACCTGGCATCTGGTTGTAAGATTCATAGAGTATGTCATCTAACCATAATAGCATATTGTTTATCTACTTCTGAATATATAAATCTCTAAGGAAATACATTAACAATGATCATACATACATAATAAGTTAGTGGTCCTCTCATAATGATTGAGGCACTACTTTTAGTTTTATTTGAAGCTATTAAAACAAAATCATTCTACATCTGTCAGGATAGCATATTGAACATATGTAACATTGTATATTATGTAACATTTCAGATATGCCAAGGAACAGAAAGCCAAGCGTCTAATGGATATACAAGAAAATGAGTTGATCAAACAGAAGATAGATGAAAACCGAAAGAAAGCAATGGACACAATTTCATCTGGACCGCCACCAATATTAGGTTTGCCTGGTAAGAGCTACTAATTATAGATACACTATTACCTTAAATTTTATATGTTGATTAACAAAAAGATTTTGTGATTTAGTCTATTGATGATAACAAGTTTTATTAAAAAATTATAATATTTTAGGTCCAGATGAAGTAACAATCAAAAGCGAGCAACTATACACAATCTTGAAAAATGGCAAGCTTAAAGTCATGATACTGGATGCTCGGCCCGGGAAGGACTACATAGAGTCACACATCAATCACCCTGCTTGTATTAGTGTGCCAGAAGAATGTATAGCACCAGGGTAAAGGTTCCTTAAAATCTTTTAAAGTAAAAACCTCAAAATTTGTCTAACAATTTTATTTATATAATGTTAACTTGTATAGTATTTTTTTCTTATTATCTATAGATAAGCATTTCACCACAATCTCACATGACAATAATAGCAAAACTATTTTATGTCAGGCCATCTTATATAGAAGATGTATATTTTGTTTAACTTTGAAGACATAAAGATTGTATGTATCAGGAAATAGAGGTAGGCAGAGAGTTACACACATTCGCCGATTCTAAGAAGAATAAGGATGCAAAAACTTGATTCAAAATACAATAGAAGTATGTC
This sequence comes from Hebomoia glaucippe, assembly GCA_025727935.1. Classification (NCBI taxonomy): domain Eukaryota; kingdom Metazoa; phylum Arthropoda; class Insecta; order Lepidoptera; family Pieridae; genus Hebomoia; species Hebomoia glaucippe. The sequence continues at coordinate 11,359,435 of JAOSYY010000012.1, read as the reverse complement.
TTGCCCTGAATGTACATTTACAAAATACAACTCTTACAGACAATCAGCAAATGTCCTAGAACATAATCTACCTTCACCATCACGTCCTGTCTGGGCAGAGAGAGCCAGTTCTGAGCTGATTGTAATGCTAGACTGGAGCAGCACTACTGTTATACCAGGAAAACCACTGCATCTCCTCAAAACTATACTGCTTAAGGTATTATATCAATTAAATGGGTGTTTGATAAGTTACATTTCTAAAGAGTCTACTTTCTTTTTATATTTCTGACAAAACTGCTATAATTTAGACTTAAATTTTTTTTTTAATGTAATAAATTGCAAATGTATGGATAAAATTTGTCCCAAACTTGCATAACTAGTATAAGTACAGGAAATCTCTCAGGTAAGATATACTTAATTAATTGTATTTTGTCATTTTTACAGTGGGACATAAAAGTGCAATATTCGCGACAACCTGTCGCGCTGCTAGGAGGCTATGAGGATTGGCTATTGAAGTACCCTGCCTTTACCACAAATCCGCAAGCCATGCCACCATCCCAGGATATTATGCTTGATGATATGCTAAGTGAGTTTTATTAACTTCTAGAATAACTTAAACCTTTTCATAGCTGATTCGAATTTATTTGATTTTATTGTTTATGCTTTTCATAAAGTTGTCGAAGTCTGAATCTTTTCCATATTTGCAGGTGAAATAGATTATCCTAATTGGTCAGATTTAAATTCAACTCCTGCTGTCAGTCGTTCGAAATCGTCTGAACCAGTCGTGGACCGTACCAGCAAGGTTTGTAAGCTAAATTTGTTTGTATAAAAAAAAATACAGACATATTTTTGTTTGTAAAGCATATCCGTCATAAGGTAATCTAGCAGGTGTCGTAAAAACCATTGACAAACATAGTTATTATTTATTATATTCCTAAAATATTTTCAAGTAGTCCTATTATCTAGGATTAAATTAAAAATAAATTATCTTTATAAAAATAGACCTTAATAATTAATTCTTCCTTGTTTGGTTTAGTCTGCTGCGGTCGAGCTGTATGCGGAACGTGCTAAGAACGTGCAGCAGATCCTGGATCAACAGGAGTTCATCGCCGACACTTCCCTGACGTTGGAGATGCAACGGATTGAGGCTGAACAGGTATATCTTAATATAGCCATTTTACTCATTAGAATCTACGATGATGAATTAAATCCTAGATTGTCTGAGTTTACATTTATTGTCTTTTTGTCACTACTATTATTCAATTTTATCAAATACATATTTTTTAATTTGCAAATACTGAATAATATATTATGATATAATGCTTCTATTACTAAACCAAGAATTTGTCACTTACCTCATTACTTTTTATACTATTCTTAAATAGGATATAAACTTCTTAATTCATTGCAAAGTGACAATATCTAGTCATTTGCAAAGGTCGTCCTCGTATCCTTCATTGAAAAAAAATAATGAAAAAAACAACGCATAAAATACAACATTATCATTAATTTCCAGGACTGGGAGAAGATACGTCAACAACGGGAGTCGGAGCATCGTGATGAGCTACAAGCTATGTACCAGCTTCGGGAGCAAGAGATCATCTCGCAGCTGATGCAACTTGAGAACAAACAGTTTGATATGGTGTGTAAACTTTATATACCTTAGCCATATAAATAGAATTAAAGGATCTCTTTGTAATGTCAAAATAATATTTTTTTGTTTTCTCAATACAAATAGATGTCAATGTTATGTATATAACACCCAATTATAAAATGTTTGTCTGTTTGACAGATTATTTTGATTCATTTTCGAAACGAGCAACTTTGATAGGGCTTTCACTGAAAGATCAATATAGGCTTACATACTTGTAATCATTTAATATAATTGTTTTATTATACAGAACAGCAGAAGGCTAAATATTGGTTGTCTTTGTAATAACAGTTTTGATTTCAGGAACAAGAGAACCAAGCTCTTCGCGATAAACTGGAGGAGTACCAGAGGAGGGAGAGGGAGGAAGCGACCAAACTAGCGGAGAGCGTCACTCGTACGAAACTTGCGATCGATCCCGATACTGAAGGTATAAAACTGCCAACACGACATATACTGTACTTGCACTAAAGATTTTATATTTCTTATATAGATGCTCCGTTATTGAATTGTTGAATCATTTTTTTAAAGTAATTATTATTGTTTTTTGAGCCACCTCTACTGTCAGAAAAGATTTTAAGTCAAAGGAGACTGCAACAAACTTTTTTAAGTTTTACCAAATTGCCCTTTATTTAAACATCAAAACATGTTTCTCCTGTAAATTTCATTCAGAAGGAGTTACACTTGCTAATAATTAGTCCGACAATATGAATTATGTGTGTTGTAGCCGTGGCGACGGCCCGCGAACGTGAAGCAGCGGCGCGCGATGTTGAAGCTAAGCGTGCGCGTATCGCTGCGGTGACTGCACAGCGCGTCTCATTGGATCGCCAGCGTGAGGCACTCGAAACCGAGCGCAAACGCAAGCTCGCTGAGGCAAGGGAGAAACGGAAACCGACATTTAAGGTATGACCTATTAATTATATTTCAAATTACTTCAAAATCACGTTTAATTAAGTTATTAAACACGTCCTAAACGCCTTGTCTTTCAGTCGTGTCTACAGGACAACGTCGGTCCGGTCCGCTAGTTTATTATGTTATTGTTTGTTGTTGTCTATATATTTGATTTAATTTTTTAATATAAGATATAGATCTTTTCACTTTTAATATTATGTAAATCTAGGATGAAGACAGTGAGTCATTCGGATCACCTACAGATAGCGCGAGTGCTGCGCTTAACCGTTCACAGTCATCACCTAATATTGCCAAGGTATTATCAATAATACAATGTATTTTTATATAAAACATAGATGAACGTGAACTTTATGATAGACAAAAACATTAACTTAGTGATGCATTATGTATCAATTATTAAATATTCCAAAATTAACCGCTGGAAGATGCAGTTTTTTATGATAGCTTCCTTATATTTATATTTTATGTAATATATCCTTATATTACATAAAATGTATATATAGATAATTAATATGAAATACTTCGACAGCATACTATTGAATAATCAAACGCTTTTTGTGAAGTCTGTCCCTAGCAAACACACTTAATTCATTCTTCATACGCGCATATACTAAGTGCCTACTTAGAGAAACCTTGTCTACTAATGTATGACAAGTAGTTGAATGGTAAGGTGAGACTAACATGAACACATTTTAGCTGTCATCTGACGAGGAGGAACCCTTGGCACCAAGCTTCGACCGCAGCACGAAGCCTAGCAAAGTGGCGCCCTCTAGCGAGTTACGCCAGAGAGACTTCCAACCGGTGTGGGCGGATGTTGTGAGTGCTTTAAAGCTTTCCTTGTGTCTTTTTCTCTCTCCCCTATATGGGGCATGAGACGATCTATTTTACTAATCAGTCTTCAAAAATGAGATTTTACACGGGTATTGATTAATGGCCTATTTTCCGATTCACATATGTTGACCCTAAGTAAATGAATACACTCTTATTAGACTATAAAATATAAATAGTTAAATTTTGTGTACGTATTTATTAATGATCTTTTGTTTACTGACGTAAGGTTTTATAATAGTTAATTACTATTGCAGCAGATTATTTACGTCTTCTTCACGATAAATACAAAGTTCCGACATAGGTTGATCAGATAATAATACAATATATGAAATTGGTCTCTGCATAACTATTTAATTCAACAGCGATAAATATGTCTTCTGTTGTAATTCTTACATTTATCCTTAAAATTCTTTTATTTATCAAGCTTTTAGAGAGCAAATTGCAATGTATACTTACCTACAACATTATATATTTACCTACATTTATGGATGTGGATTGAGTTTTAAAATCTACTTTTTAATCTTGTGAAATTATTTTTCCGCAAATATTTTGGAGATTTTGACAATATAGTTTTGCAATACGAGAATATGTTCTAGACAATCGTAATCTTAAAAAATATGTTTTAGTAAATAAAGGTGCGTCGTCAAAAAAAACCTCTTAATGAAATCTTATTAGATTCGTACAACACGTTTGCTTACGATAAGCGGCTTATATCTCGTACTTGGTTTTTATATCTTCGATTCATTAGGTAGCTCGTGTTCAGAAGAAATTTAAGATTTGTTTTGGTCTACCCAAGTTCTTATTATTTTAGTTTATTTTAAATATGTCAGATTCAATAGTCCCAACATTAAATCACTTTTTAAAGTAGAATAATGAGAGATTTGTAATAAAACCAAAAAATTATGTTTGTAATCCAAAGTATGCGTTATTGGATTATACCTCACGTTTAAAGGGCACATGTGATTTGATTGAGCCGACTAGAGGCTTCGCAGGAGAACTTTGAACTTGTATCAACCTATATATACCGCTATTGGTGCCCCGCGGTTTCACCCTTGCAACAATATTTTTATAAATTATGGACTGTGTTATTCTGATGTATGACATGTATTTCTATAAAGTTTAATTATAATCCGATCAGTAGTTTTCGCGTCAAAGAAACAAATATCCATACGTTTTCACAAATATTATAATACGAGGATGGAAGTCTAAGCTAATGTCATTTCGACGCCCGGGTTCAATAACTCTTAGCAAATATGTCCGAACATAATTATGTAATTGTAGAATAAATTAAAAATGTATTAATTACATTATATTACCTTTACATATTAAATACACAACTAGATTTGACTGCAACATGAGTGTAAACTAATAACCCCTTTGTATCAATTATACACTTCATGCGAATTTAATAAGGCTACGACTAGAACAGAAAATTCGTTAGGAATTAGTAAGTGTACAAATAGACTGATACATATCATATTCCTTAATTAAACAAAACTATATTATAAAAAGGAAGGCAAGCGCGCATACACTTCACCTAATGTTAAGCGATTCCTGTCGCCCATGGACACCTTCATGACAAGGAGATCTAAAAGACATATTTCCAACCTTAAGGCTTTAGCCATTTACATCTTTTAGTAATTAGTGACATTATTTTGCCGACCTTTATTATTTTTAGTATTCGAAAATTCATAGACTGTAGTCGAAACGCGCACAGCACTTCACGACTTTCCAGTTATGAACGGTGGTACGTGACCCGGATAGAACTTATAATTTATTAGGAGTTCTCAGAAATGCCTGTACACTCGTGTGGCCACAGCCACCCTGTACCAGACAACAAATCACAAATTTAAAATGAATTTTAGACATTTTAATATTATAATCACGATGCGTCTTACCTAAAGGGTGATAATAGACACCATGCCTTGATGTTGGTATAGGCACATATAAGTTGCATAGTCATAGGTTGCTAAGCGTGCTCGAAGTCGCGTCGCAAAACACGTGAGACTGTAATACGATTAGTACCGGACACCAAAACAGTATTTATTGGATTTCATAAGATTTTCGGTCACTTCCTTGATTGGTACGGCCCTTTTAAATAGAAAATCAATCTATTGATTATGATAATTTTGCAAACATATATTCGTTGATCTAATTAAACCAATTTAAGAAAAAGAACATTACCACCTGCGTTAAATTTATTCTAACAATTTTGATGAAACTATTATTTTATGTATAATATTCATAACTAAATTTGTATATACAAACCTAGTATGGATGATGTATCTATTCGGAAGAATTAACGAGACCCTTTAATCAAAAAATACCGCCAGCTAACACGCCAGTGTTAGACACAGTGTATACATTTTACAGTGACCAAAAGGATTTATAATAATTCAATGATTTATTATAAAGATACCAATCTAAATGCGTTAATAAAGTAACTAACTACTTAACTCACTATATAATCGCATTAATTAAAATGGACTATATGGTCTAGGTACAGGTTCTAGATTGTATTACGGATAGAGAAAGGAATCACTTATCTGCTTCTCCACTATTATTATATATATAGAAAAACGTTAACGTTTCCTTTTAACGATTTATAATAGCTATTAGAGTATTACTGTTATTAGTAGGTACATATACTATGGTCATAGTTTCCGGTAAATCGCTATTAATAGCTGTATTAAAGCCTTCGCGAATAGCCGACCAGAGGTCAAGGGTGCGATTTTCTTATCTAAATCTATGTAAAGGCTAACTTGGCTATCCATCACGAACTGTTCATACCTATAGTCCATTTTATTTTTCATAATACATATATAAATAATTTGTTTCGTCAGACACCGAGAGAAATGCATGAGACTCGTTTAATAGTGAGATTAGCGATATGTAATAGTTATTTATTATTATGCCATTAAAATCATTTTTTATTCTAAAATTATAATGAATATATTAATTCTATTTATAAATTTAACCGTACCTCTTAAGTGCATAGGCTGTTTTTGATAAGTTTCCTTTGTTAGTATGCTTATGTGATCGAAATGGTTCTTGAATATGATTTGTTAAGATTTATTCGAACTTTTGTCTATTTATTCCTAAATATCATTAATCTACTAACTCTAGATTTATAAACCATTATTTCTACGACTAAACATATGAATAACATATAAGACCTCATGAGAATCTATCCGCGATCCCCTATGCAATGTTAATTATACTTACTGCTAGACCAATGAACTGGTAATATAGCAATTTACAATGTAAAATACAAGTGCATTTTGTGATGGGCTTGACACGATCTTTACTAAGTGTGCCAGACTACTTCTGCCCCTGGAACAACAATAGCTACGCACAGTTCAATAGTAGGGACGTGATCAAGTGGGCGTAGGTATGAGAAGCCCTAAGCGATACGAAACATGAAACACGATGTTACTGTGTGACGGGATTTAAAATGTAGCATAAAGTAAGTAGTTTAGCGAAATCCTAAAAAACGTGCTTCAGCCTCTAGATCAATTATCAAATAAAGTCGAAGAAGCTAAAGAGGTAGATTGTAATTTGTAGTGCTAAAATGCTTATGATGTAAAAGTCAAGTCTGCGGAATTTCGAAGTGTCATAAATGCAATTCAAACGTAATGGCACTCCACTAGTAAGCTTATCATCATTAATGCTTACAAGTATATACTGTCAAAAGAAAACTTAGACATATATGGATGTAACAAAAGTAAGTATCTTAGACTCTAATTTCCTTATAGTATAGGAAGGCAAGCGGGTATACAGTTCACCTGATGAAAAGCGATTCCTGTTGCCCATGGACAGCTCTAAGACCTGGATATCTAGGAGACGCGTTGCCGACTTTATGACCTTTGCCATATCACTTCAGTTATGATTTAATGACGTTCTGCTGCCAGTCTAATTTACTTTTATTTCGAGTATTCAAACGGGCACAGAATTTCATGACCTTTCCATCTATGAATTCTAATTAACATTGTAGTAAAATTTTATAATTTAATTTAAACATACCTCTAACAATCGAAAATAAATAATAATTTTTTTCACCAAGATGATGATATCATACGTTTGTCAAACGACTAATTAAACTATCTACATAATTTTATCTGATATAAGACTATTAAAATTTTGAGAACAAAATTTATTTTCATAACTGCACATCTGAACTTCGTATAATGTAGGGAGGCTCCTTTAGAGATGTGTAAACAGACATGTCTCATACGAGTTGACTAACAGAAAGTAAGCGAGACAAGTAAATATTAGCCTCGTTTAGTCGACGGGGTGCGACTTCAAGTAAACACCTAAAAGAATCGCCGTATATTGTACTCTACTAACCATGTAAGGTAACCATGTCATGTTATAACCGGGGAAACGTCACGTCTAAATAAACTCGTATTCAACGTACATAAAAAATACACAAAAAGACAAGAACATAATATAGAAAGTTTTAGTTAAATTGTTTGAGTGAAGCTTATAGAAGCGTTTTCAAAATTTAGTAAAATGGGAAAACTATAGTTATGACCATTAAGTGATTCTCATGCACATCCTTGATAACAGAATTAGAAAAAAAAACAATTTATTTTCCGGGCTTAGTCTCTGTTATCATGAATATCTAGCCTAGACAGAGATATTAAAGTATTATATATTTTGAATGTAATTAGTAGTTTAGTCTCAATCTCTGATTAAATTATTGACACCTCAGCCACCCCTAACTACCCTTAAACGCAAAACACCCTCAGTCCTGTCACAACTATGCTAACGATACAACGTCTAGCGAATAGTAATAAAAAAAATAAACAACGCGTGCGAAGAATAAACATTTTTGCTCACTAATATTTATTTAAATTTAAGTATTAAAAGTGATTTTCATAACTTTTTCTTTAAAAAATTTTAATACATGTTTGCCAGCATTATTGCTACGTTTTTTATGTTATATTTAATAGTACTTCTAGTACTAGTATTTCCGTTATCCAAATATAGAACGGTGTTTTAATAATATAAATATTTAATATTATAATACGTAAGTAATACGTAATGAATAATTAAAATTTATAAACGTTTTATAATTTTGTAGTAAAAATAATAATAAGACAGAATTGACTTTAAGGGAATTATTTTGCCAAGTACAGTGTGAAAAACAATCAAATATTTAAAAACCGAGATATATAGAATAAGAGATTTTAAACCTTACAATTCCTGTTTTGCATAATAATTACAATTTGAATAATCAGGCAGCAATGCATGTATTTAGAGACAGTTAAAATGGTGTTCAAAGTTAAGGTCAGGCTCAAGGTCACACATGGCATCATTTGGCTCTTCAAACGTGTAAGTATGAAAGAATGAAAAGACATCATTGTACCCAAAGACATACAACACACAAGCGCAACCAAAACTGAGGCATGAAAACGCGGATAACATTATCTACAAAGTAAATTTCACCTATTGATTTGTTTACTGTCGGTACTTTATGTTTAACAAAACAATAAGACATTATGATAAAAATCTATTATTATACGAAAAGTTTTTTTTGCTATTTGACATTAATTAGTTCTTAAGATTTTGTAAAGTTACATGTTATATAAAACAAACGAAGTCTACGCAATTTAAGATTCATTTTTGAAGACCTTTTTAAAGAATAGTCATTTTCAAAAGACACTTCTTAAATACTAAACAAACTTATGTACAGAAAATCATAAGCCTTTCAGTAGGCTTTGCTGTAGTCGGATAAAACCTTATATACAATGTTACCAAGATAATATAATATACAATGCGATATACATAACAATAGGCCGGCATACCGGACGCAAATCAGTTTATACTATGTAAAAGTGAAGGTCGTGTTAAAGTACCTACATGTAATCTCACATAGGGCTTAACGTTTTATTATACCAGTTAGTTTTGTGGATATGCTTACGAAATACAAATATAACATACCCAAGTTTTGGTAACTATTTAGATATGAACTTAATAATTTTTATAGATTGACATACTTGGAATCAAAACGTGATTTATGACGAATAATAGGTTATCAAGCAAGATTAATGTAAGATGTTAAAAAATGTTTAGTCAACTAATCTCCATGATATACATACATATATTCTTTTTGATTGGGATATTCGAAAAAGGACCATTATTTTATTAAGCTATGTTAGATAAGTATTGCTTTTAAAATTTGCCTACAAACACTTTAAGAATTTAGCAGTTAAAATAAATACGTACACAAAACTTCTCATAGGTACTTATTTACATAAAAAACATGTTCATAACTTAGTATTTTTATTCCATACTAGGGTCGGGGTTTGACAGGTCTCAAAAACTTAGGTAACACTTGCTATATGAACTCGATCATACAGTGCCTTAACAACACAGCCATCCTCGTCACATACTTCTGCAACGGACAGTACTTGGAACATGTTAACAGGTGAGCTATGAATTGATGCAATTGCCGCCAGTGACCTAGAATATAGCTATATGGTTTGTCAAAGTTCTCATTCAAAGTCTTGAAGGTACACCAGGAAATCACAGTTAGATCAAGTGCAGAGTTTACAAGTATTGCAATTAATCAATGCGAAATATATTATTAATATATTGTTCTCTTTTCAATGTACACAGACTCTTTTTATCCTTCTTTTTATTTTACACAGCCTATATAAAGGGCAGTGTCAGCCACTAAATTTGATTTTTACGCAGATCTCACACCACTAGAGGTGCGATCGCCGAAGAGTTGGCAGCTGTTGTCCGTGCTCTGTGGTCTGGTCAATACAGATTCATCGCAACTAAAGACTTACGGGTAAACACAATAACCGATATTTTTAGCGAAATCATAAGTCAATTTCTTATATTCTTTCATATTTATATTACTTGATTAATACACTATTATATTATCTTGACATTTTAAGTGCCTACCAACATGTTAAGATTGACTTTGAGGTTCCACAAACACGCTAAACTAACCATCCATTTCTATGAAGCGAATTAACGAATGTCATTATGTAAACCTTTAAGGCTTTGTCTGTTTTTATATTTTATAAAATATGGTTAATAGGAATTATTTTCATCTATATAATATACTTTCTCAATAGAACGAAGTGGGTAAACATCAGCGCACGTTTCGGGGCAACGAACAACAGGACTCGCACGAATTTCTCACCATCCTGATGGACTGGCTCCACCTCGACTTACAGTTCTCCATCAAACCACCGCTCAAGGTAATTTCATGTTGTGTACTTTTATATCAAACTAAAACATTTGTAATGGTAGATGGTTACATGTATCAACTTTCATGGCTATCGAAGTTTAGCAATTTTATATATATAAAAATACGAATAACATTGTCGTCGTTTCTAAGCGATAATATTACTTTTATACTTTTAATCGAAGCCAAAAAGCTAAAAAATACTGACGGCCACACAAACTCATACTTACTTACATCTGCAGGAGAACCTCGGTGCATCGGAGCGCGCGTGGCACGAGTATACCAAGTCGAAAGAGAGCCTGGTGCTGCGGCTGTTCTACGGGCAGATTCGTTCGACAGTGCGGTGCTGCGTGTGCGCCGCTCACAGTGCCACTTACGACTCGTTCTCTAACCTCTCGCTTGAGTTGCCGCCGCACGCCTCCAGATGCACCCTGAGCGTAAGTACCGCCATTGTGACGACAACCAATAGTAAAACTTGGCATAACTGCAAAGCAACATAATCTCGTGATTGGAAACGTGGGGAATCTAGTGTTTCATATAAAATTGTTTATACTTGAATCTTTATAAATGTCTACTGAAGCCACAATATATTATACAGTAAACTTTTCATAGCTTTCACTTTTACTCTCGCCGCTTCCAGTTGCCAATACTCTTCGATACATATACCAAATTAAAGTAATTTAAAACTCATGAAAACTAACTTAAAATTTATAAATCTTTCTGAATTTTCCCTCCAGGACTGTCTCAAGTTATATTTAAATGGTGAAACCATACCAGGCTGGAACTGTCCAAACTGCAAGGAAAAACGTGACGCCGTCAAGAAGCTAGATATTTCACGACTACCGCCACTCTTAGTGATACATTTCAAACGATTCTACCTAGATCCTAAGGAGTACTGTAACGCTTATAGAAAGAGGCAGACGTATATAGACTTTCCCTTAGAGAATTTGGACATGCGACAATTCTCTTTGAATTGTCCTGGCAACCCTGTTTATAATCTGTATGCCGTGTCAAATCACTATGGATCTATGGAAGGTGGACACTATACCGCGTATTGTAAGAGCAGTGTCTATGGAAAGTGAGTTTATTGTTTTTTAATAAAAGTTCATTTTTTTATTCTTTGCATACAACCTTCTTTCCGTATTTTTAATAATCACATCTAAAAAAAACACCTACTTATATTTCAACAAAGGTTAGGAAAATTAGAACTGTGACTAAAAGGCTTTGATAACAGGGCAATGAAACAAATTTTTTGTAATGCAGACAAGGTTAGATTCCTTCTATTTGATGAACTTCTATTGAATGCTTTGGGTACTTAAAAAAAAATGTTTTGCAGATGGTATAAATACGACGACCATTTGGTAACAGAGATATCACCGAGCGAAGTGAAGTCAAGCGCCGCCTACATCCTCTTTTACACTTCTTGTGACAGGACGTGATTGGATTTCTATTCCGCCTTTAAACCTACGCGTGTTTAACCTTAATATAATCGGCTGTAGTGTACGTACCCGTATATGTCAATGATGAACGCAAACTCGCTCTTACACGGGCTGTTGTAACCGCTTTTATGTCCAAAATTATCGTATGTCAGCCGTCATTACGATCATATAGACATACCGCCTTTTAGCAACGTAGTCGGCAATTGCCCAAGCGCGTACGCTCCTCTGTGTTGTGAAACAGGCACATGTGTTATTATTTATCATAACATTTTTTATTGTTAAAACACTATAAGCGAGATATATCCTCAACCTTAACTCTTCATTGTTAAACCATTAAAATTCATCCCGTAAGTACAAAGTAATTATTTAATAAAAAGAATTTATAGGAACTATTTCTTTTGAAAAAAAAGCTACTCAAAGTTGGGTCCTTATAAAATCTATCTAGAAAAATCAAATGAAATGGATTTGAATTATGTATATAAATTACATATACGTTATAACCTATTACATCATAATATCTGTAACATGTATATACATAATTATCAAATTTATAAGTAAAGTTACATCCATACTATATTATTTATAGTTGTCTTCCTATTTCAGCCAAATGATTTTCAAAATTAATTAGTTTATACTCGATATGTGATTATAGTAATATCATTTCACCTTCTATAACATTTGAGTTATTGCGAAATCGTCCTTAATAAAAATCTAAGTATATCTCTAAATATTGGTATGCTATATCCTGTCTCTCCTACAGGAATTTAAGTTGTTTACTTATTTATAATGCTCAAAACAATTAAAAAGCTAAACATCCACCAACGCATATTGGGCTAGCAAAGTGCATAGTGCACCAACGCATATTTAAATTGTAACTTTTGTAAATGTTTATTACTTTATTTAAATATACAAAAAATATTAAAGACGATTTTGTTTTGAATTTATATTTGTAAATATCGCTGTATAATCGCTTCATATCGTTAAAGGTAACTAAACTGGCAGGACTGAAGTAACACTTCTCAAAAGCAACAGCATATGATTAATTATAAAGTTATCATTTGTTCTTAAAAAATGCATAGATTATTACTATCTGATTGATTTGTTCTTAGGATGTTAAACCTGTGTTGCCAGTTTAAAAGTACCCACAACTGAATATGTAAAAATATTTATTTTTTAATAATCTAACATTGAATGGTTTCTGGAAAGACTGAATGGTAATGTTTGAAGATTTCACTCATCTTAAATAGTAGAGATATTTATAGTTTTGAAAATGTCATTTTTGAATGTATTAAGTTAATTGACTTTAATAATATTAACGATAGTTACTTTAATTAATCTTATAGATTAAAATAGCCGGTAATAAAATATCATTCATATAAAATATTGCTACTTGCTTATATAATACTGGTTTGCATAACTATTTTCCTTTTATTAAAATTAAAAAAAATATATTATATGATATGTATTTTCACATATACACTAGATCAGTGGTATACACTTTATGTTTTGCCAGCCTTAGTAAAATAAACATACTTTTGTGTCTATTTGACGAGTCTGTAAATTGTATATTTGGGGGAGATGGGAAGATATGATTCTTTGTTAAATTCTGGTTCTTAAAAATAAATAGTTATGTGAATCAGAAAACCATAAGCAGTGATTAAACACCAATATTCAATTAGAAAATTGTATGGTAAAATTCAGAAATTTGAGTGCTTTAGCATACTGACAAAGCTAAAAAATATTAAGATAATATTTAAACTTGTTATTTTGTCAATATCATCACAAATGATAATAAAACTTTGTTAGTATATGTTAACATTCAGCCCCTGTTGATTAATTTGGATGCTTTCACAGTTTGTATATTATGTATTTTACTTGTAGACCCAATAATCTTAGGATAAAAATAGTAGTTTCTTTAATTTTTCAAATATTGATCTTAGCAGCTATAGATCCCCTTGTATTGTAATATATTTTATTTTATTTTCCTCTTAAAATGTCCGTTAATAATTTAGATTTCGTGGTAACTACATAATATACAACCACCTTATAACTATGAAGCGTCGTCAAATTAACAATGCTTTGGTCATCTGTGCCATTCAAAATGGAAAGCTTATTTAAGTTAGGTCGCCCAGTTGTACATAATAATTCTTAACATCAGAAAATGTGTATATTTAAGACAAGATTTATTAAATTCTTTGTTAATATGCTGTAGTTTTATTTCTAATGACGTAAACTGCCTTAAAGAACATCAAGTTTTTAGATCTAGATTGAGATTTAAATAGTTTGGAGAGTAGGAGAAAGGATAATTACAAGTGAATTTAATGTTGCGCGACACTAGCGAGTGGAAAAATTACTTAAAACCGTTAAATATTATCAGAGTATGATAGGAAATGTAAGAAGGCCACTGTGACTACGATCTGTTTCCATTTGGTACATTAATAATATTTTATTGAGTCTTCAAATAATAGGTTACTGTTTTCAGCTGAAGCCATTCACTATTCCTTTTTAGCTGCATTCTTTCTACTACTTTAAAAAATTCTGGTTAAATCATAATTTGACTTTGATGCTACTACGGCTCAGTGTTCCCAACTCTCAAAATTTTTTCTCCCTAAAGCTCCAACCAAAAATCCCTATAATTACGGCAAAAATCCCCTAAAAAAAACATTATTATAAATAAATGTTATTTATTAAATGAATAATTAAATATTGTTAAATTATTTATATAATCATTTATAAATAATAAATTAATAATCGAACACCAAATTAAATCATTTAAATAATTAAATTAAAAATAATAAATA
>JAOSYY010000012.1:11299683-11344518 GCA_025727935.1 Hebomoia glaucippe | reverse complement strand
CGAATTTATTTAAACTTTCCCGCCTTAACTACCTGTCCGCCATGGTGGGGCTATCTCGGGGCTACACGAGCGCTCTGACGAGGCGGTTCGAGAAAAAAATATTCTGGTAACTCTGGCTACGGCTGTCAGATATAAGATGTCGTTGTCGAATGCATTACAGTTTACACTGTTTAGTATAGTCTCAAAAGTACATTCTGATATCTCATAAGTACATAACGTTTTAGTGTTCATAGTTGGTAAAATACGTAACCAATAACTATAAGATATTTTGAATTAACTAAATAAACAGATGTTACGAAGTGCACTTCAATTATAGAATATTTTTCAAAAAGATATACTTAGTTGGTTATCAAGTACTCTGCAACAATGACAAAAGTGTGGCAAGTCGCAGAAGAAGCTCAACTTTTAGCAGAAGAGAAATGGATTATTAGAGCATTAAATTTAGTTAAAAAGGAGAGAAATTGTCTTCAGGTTTGTATTTGTTAATAAATGACTTGTTAATCGCATTTAATTTCACTCGATACTTAAATTACATGTTGACTTCACAAAACTCTTCTAGGCTAGATGCATTCTATGCAATTTTACAATGTAATATTTTAAACTATAGTTCTTCAACAAGAAAGACAAAATCTGTAATTAGTAATGTTTCTAAGAAATAAACAATGTTTTTAGATTGAGAGACTACAATTGGAAAGTTTAAAAATGCATAAACTTCAAGGAAAAATAAAAAATAAAGAACCAAATACAAATAATATGGAATTAACAACATCTGTTATTGAATTAATGAAGAGTTATAAAGATGGCAATACTACTGATAGCATTGTATTTACCGATGAGACTATGTCATCTACTTGTAACGAAGAGGAATTAAATTTGACTACTAGCAATTCTGTTTTTGGTAATATATTTTAAACTATTACATTAAGTTATATCATACTAATATTTTTAATATGTGATGTTGTCACATCAATTATCTCTAAGTTTCAAGGGCAAGAATTTAAAACTTTTGGGTCAGCCTAGGGATATTTATATATGAAAATAATCTTAAAATAGATAAATCTCTATTAAGAACTCACTTTTGCCTGTACCTTCGCTCATATTCATGTCAATTTTGTGAAGTACTTTTAGTTGTCTATTGTATCATTTATGCCTTTCCACCTAACTTTACATGCTTTGTATTATATGCAGAAGACCAATTCAAAATCCGAATCACCATACAACTTCCCTACTTGTTTGCTTTTATGATTTATAATTTAATAATCTAAATTTCAGGTCATGTTAACAAAATGGACTTTATGGAAATGGAAGAAGATGAAGAGGACACAGACATTATTATTGATATGAATATGCTGATGGATAGTGAATGTGATAAAAACAGTGATAGTTATATACTTGGATAGGAGAGCTATTTTGATGTACATACTATGTTATAAATTCAAAACTATTATGGAATTGAGCTTAACGAGTTTCAATACCTTAGGTGTCAAACTCTTTTGTTGATTATCCAGTGAATTATTACAGTCATGCATCTGAGCTATGTTAAATTATATTATTTTAAAGGTTGAACTGTTTTGAAATAAAAGAACAAAATAATATCAAAATTACATTTATTTCATTATCATTTAATTTTATTCATCCATATATTATTTATTAGTACTTAGAAACAATATTAGAATTAAAAATCGGAATGTTATAAAATTTGAAAATTTCTTAAGAAAAGAAAGTAATAAGAATTGAAAGAAATAGATAAATAACGGAGCATAAATATGTTAATGTCTTATTCTAAATTACAATCTTTTTGTCAATCTTTATTGCATCACATTCTTTTTTATTGTCATCATCCCTAATTAAACTTATATAATCTCATGTAATGTGTATGTGTAAACGATTATTTAATTTTACCTAATTTGCTAATACCAAGTCTATAAAATATTAAGCTGCAATGTGTGAAATTTCCGTCAAATGTGACTCTAATTTCGCACAGTAATTTTCAAAAGGCATCATCTCATTAAAAAAATGCGTTTTAATGACAATACAATCGAGTGGGGTAAAATCTTAAACAGAAGTCAAGCTAGACATTATCTTCTTGCCTAATGTGTCAGAAGTGATTTGCAAGATAACCATGGCCAACTGAGAAACGCCACCGCTGTTCTGCATCACAAATGTCGCTGCTTTACGGTAATCGTCGAAGCCCAGGCCAACTAGGTAATCATAGACCACATCGAATAATTCAGCTAATTTCCCTTTCACCTCGTGCCAAATTTCTCTCATGGTGACAGCTGGAATAATATTTGATTTAAAAGAAAAACGAGAATGTTAATAAAGTTTTAATAATAATGTGGGTAAGATTGTAATATTTGGTGCAGTTTATATATTACATAATTGGATATTTTAAGTATTTCTAACTATTACATTTTTAACAAAAAGCATTGGTGACAATAGATGTTTGATAAAAACTAACGATGTTTAAATTTTGTCCATTACGACACTATTGTTGTAAGGAGGTTGATTAATTGATTGATGTTGTCTTTATAATAAAATATTTCAGACTTCTGCACCAATTATAAAAAAAATGGCGGATAGTGACAACCAAGAATTGTTGCATCCGAAAGAAAATTTAATATAACAACCGTATTTTTAATTTATTTCATATCCTTGTTCAAAATTATACTAGAAAGTTGAAACCTTTAGGCTTACCAACAACTCCAATTCCACATGCTCCTCCCACAGCACCGCCGACAGCAGCACCAACTTTGCCCCCATAATGTTTTCCAATCAGCGCGCCAGCTATGGACAAACCAGTTGTCAGCATCATAGCGTTTCTAATCCTCGCATCACTCATAACCACACGGAAGTTAAATTTGTCCGTAATAGAAAGAATAATGTTCTCGATAGAAGTTGGGTCGAAGGGTAAGCTCGACGGCGCTACGCCACAAGAACGAGCCCCACGAGTACAACAAACTTCGAATTCATTTTCATAATCGGAGTCTGAATATTCAGAGTCACACATTTTCTTTAATACTGGAGAACTTGTTAAAGTCGACACTTCACGCACCGTGTTCTAAGCTGAATAATGATTAGTCACATTCTATTTAGGTGCTGGAAATTGTCTTTACAACTTCTACCCTCAATGTTTGGTACTTCAATTTGTAACATATTCTTTTATCATTCTGTTTATACTTGAAAAATTATAAAACAATCAACGAATAATGATGCTTATTTTGTAATTAATTATTTATGAATACATATTATAATTACTATTCTTTTAAAAAACACAGCCTTAAATTAAGCGCTGCCAAATTTTAATAGAAGTATGTATTGTTATCGGGAGTTTACTAATTTTGTGGGCGGTAAAACTATTCGACAATAAGAATTTGAATACGGTGATATTGAAAAAAATATTTGCAATGATATCTTGTTCTCCTATGGGCCTAGGGCAAAATATCTGGATAATCTACGGCTATTCGACTATAATCATTTTACTAACATAAAATATTAACGCTTGCAACTCAGGTTGACTATTAGAGCTGACAACACTGCTAAATGTTGTCAAGTTCAGGCAAAGTACTTGTTTTGGATTTATATAATTTTGACGTTGGCAATTTCAGAAAAATAAACCACTGAATCTTTTATGATTTGCTATGTTTTGTGATTCCCCTACACTTCTTTATGTTAACTAGATTGATATCAGATCTACGGGTACGTTAATTTGTCTCTTTTTTGTATTTTTATATCAATAAAATTGCTGTTGTGGACGTAAATAAATATAACTAAATTGTTATAATTGAATGACGTAGTTATTACCGCTTTTAGTGTTCTCGTCCCTGATACTAAATCATCAAAATATTATCATGGCTATGGTACGAACTGGAATTACCTTTGACCGAACGTGGATTGAAAGAATCATTTTGCAGCTGGGTAAGTGCAGCAAGTTGCAATAGATATGCCACCAGAATGAGTAGCCTTAACATCTTTGTATTTATTAGTGGTCCGTAACTGGTCAAATATGTTTCATGATGTTATATGGTTTCGTTCATATTTGATGAAAAAATTGTGCAAAAGAAACTACTTATATATTTTCACACTTAGTTTATTGAACCGCTTTCGATAGATACATAATTACAGACGTAGAACGTGAACTTTCTCTCGCGAAAATTAAACTTGCAGGGTGTAAATATGGGGATGAGGGTTTAAACGGAGACATGACACCTACATAATCAGGATATAAAGATAATCCTTTATAAATGCAAATGTTTTGGTACTTTGAAATCTCATCCTTCAATCAACATTAAATCACTGAAAATTGATAAATTTACACATACAATGTCACACCACCTGTTATTATACATATATGATTTATAGCTTCCTGCATTCTTTCTCGAAAATTAATTTATCATTTTCTGTTCACATATTAATTTATATATTTGCAACAAAATTGTATGTTTCTAATATTTATAACCAAGGTCTATAATAATTTTCAGAATTTGTGTTCACATCTAAATGCTAAATGTTCACTATCATATATTACATTTGTAAATGTATACACACATTTGGAATTCTTAAAAGTTAATTATGAATTTAATTAATTGAACAATGATCTCCTATAACAGCTGACACATTTGACATCCAAGTGGAGTGGAGTGAAGATACAACAGCGTGGGCAGGAGCACTAGCCCTCTTGGGGGGGTTGGTTGGTGGGATTGCAATGGGAAGGATGGGAGCCGCCCTAGGTGCTGGTATAGGAGGTGTGGCTGGAGTAGGAGTGTCCAGTGAGTATTATTTTACTACATTTTAGTAGATTATGTATAGAATTCTTCATTGATATTCACATTTTTGGACCTACAGATAAATTAACAATAAAATGCTTGTTATATAACTCTTAAATTAAAATAAATGTAATATGTATAGTGAGTATATAACAATTAAATTATTTACATGATTTTTTAATGAAACTCGAAATTTCTATCTGTAGATTTGTGTTGAGTGGATAGTAAATAATACACTTTAAAATTACTGTTGTACTGAGAACTATATTGTATTTAATTAGGGTTTTATTATTTTTTTAATTACAGATGCCGCTCATCTTCGTGAAATTTGGTCGACTATACAAGATAAATTAGAAGAATTGTTGTTTATAGTGTTCAACTACCTTCGAAAACTAAATGTTTCAGACTATGCCAGGGCTATTGAATTCCTCATGGCTAACATATCTAGTCGGCGGGAATTAGCATATATTATCATTGATGTTCTTGCCGAAACACTTGGCAAGACAGTAATCTCTAATATAACTGTGGCATAGATGGAATATATTATTATAAAAAAAGTTATATATAAAAAAAATACAAGTAATATTTCATACAGGCACATAGCGATAAGGAAATGGTAAAATCGAAATTTCATTTACTAAGTTAATATTTTTCTGTTCTCGAAATATAAGAAATTTTTTATATCAGTTTACTTTGATTATTACATTAAATTGTAATACCAATATGATTTTTTCTCTCTAGCTGTATGCCAACTCCTTTACTTTATGAAATATTTAATGTATGTCTAACAATTATTTAATTTATTTTTAATTTTCTTTAAAAAAATAGATCACTGGTGTGAGTAAATATCTAATTAAGTTAGCTTTTGCTACTATATATTTTTTAAACATCTTGTTCGGATGAAGTTTATTTTTAACTTTTTAAAGTAATTCATTATATTGTTGTTGGATTTGATATAATAATTATATTCATAATTTATCAACGATTTTAAATTATTTAAAACACTGATTATATCGATAAAAAAGTATTTACATTGGGCGACATAAATGATAAATTAAATAAAAGGTTAAAACATAGAATGAAATAATAATTAAAACTGTGACTGTGATATTATATTGGTAATTTTAAGTTTTCAACATAAAGCATAGAGTTTAAAACGAGTGTTATTTCAAACTTCATATATGCACATTTAACCAAAAATTTCACAGTAAATGACGTGATTGTTTACTAAATATACAATTTAAATTTAAGACAGTACATAGGGACTGGTACATTTTTATTGAATATTTTATGTGTACCTTTCGCAGTGTTACTATTTCGTATAATAGGTAAATAATACCAATCGTATTAGAACTAGTCATTTGACAGTATCTATTTGATTTCTGCGAACTACAAAGTCACTTTCGCCACTAAAGGTGACACGTGATTATATAGAGAAATTTCACACAATACGGATCTCACAAATTATTAACTTTTAAATTATGATATTATAGACTTATAGAGAAATGTGACTGCAGACTTCAGTATGAATAAGTAGGTCATCTTAAAATTTTAAGCACCTTGCAGAATATTGTGCGCTTCAGGACGCCACTGGTAGACAATGTCATCTACTTCGGCACACGCGTACACAAACCATCAAGTACAGAGAAAAGGTTTTTTCAAATAAAAGGCATATACACATAATATAATTTATTCATGAATAATGACAATATGATCACATAACTATCACTAACAGCCGAACCCCCACTCCATCGACACCAAATTGAACTTTAATATTTCTCAAGTGGGTACATAGGAATCTATTCTCACTAATCGTTTCTTAACATCTAATAGGAATGACTAATATTTTAAGCCATTTCTTTCTTGATCCTAAATTTTGATTCAACCTTCGGATTCCGCAACATAATTTTCATTTGAATGCACTTTAATTTCTTTTAAACTTATATATGAACTAGATCAAAATATTTCAAAGTTACAAAGTTATCGGTGAAGCAATTAATTTCCAAGCTTCAATGACAAACATTAAGAATGCTGTTATAAATGAACAAAAATAAGATCCATTTCTAACATAAAAGACGCTGACACACAAACCGGTCAACACATATTTAAAAAAATTCTTTCCATTACAGATACAAAGTAATTTTATATAATTAATAGTTCAAATGAAAACCCCTATTATTCGACAAGAATAAGTTACTGAATTAAAATTTAAGATCAAGTTAATATTGTGCTTCACAAGTAATATTTGATAATATTTTATAATTTCCATTTTTATCATTACGTAGTTAATAATAATTTAATCTTGAATCAGATCTGTAAAAACATTTTAAAGTACGAGAATTTGAGTGCAAAACGAGTTTGTTTTTCCAAGCATCATATAAGTACTTTTTAAATTCCCAGTTAAGTATTTCAAATTTCCTGTCATGACTTTTTCACTGGAATGACGATCTCAGTACTTGCGTAATTAAATTGTACATAAATACACCATTTTGCAATGTTTTCGTGGGTTAGTTTTACAAAAATAAATAATAATAAGCTAACATAAAGTGTATACTCGATATTTTTGTCATACTAAAAAATAACATATCCTTATTTAAATATTTCCTACTTTTGTACTCTGATACACTAAAAATATTTCAAAAGTGAATATTAATAAATAACTTAAGTTTAAAATGTCAATAAAACATCAATAATTTAATGGAACAACAAAAACAAGTTAAAATGTCATAACTTAAGCACTTTTTCAACATAATTGTAATAACTACAAATAAAATTACATTCAAAATAAGATATTAAGTATGTTTTCAAGAATTAAGTATAGGAAATGATGATGATGGATATCAAATACATAGGATTGTACGTTGCGGCCTCATTCTCTATTTTTAGTTTATCACAAATCAAAATATATAAAAATGGTATCCAGCGCTCATCCACAATAATGAAATGTTACCATTAAAAAACTGGAGTTATGTTTAATTTCTGATATGTAATCAGATCTTCGCAAGAAAAATAATAGTATTAGAGAGCTAAGGGTTTTGGACTACTTATAAGATTATAAGTTGTAATGCGTGTAATAAACAGGAACTTTAGAAATCACAAGGGGTTCTAAAATACGATCTAAGTCTAATGAGTCACAATTGTTTTTTTTTTATTTCAAGTGCAACATCACACGTGTTTTGGGACAAAAACCACTTCAATATAAAATCGTAATATATGACGCATCAATATCTTATAGAGATGTTTTGGTAACCTTACAATTATGAAATATTTGAGTTTTTATGCTGACCCTACAATGGTAATAAGAAGCCTTTTACATTATATTGAATACAACGTACATAATATAATTGTATCTAAACAGTCACTAAATGCACATCTAATTATGTTTAAGAAATTTTCTGTAAGCTTCTACCAAATCTACCATTTACCATAAACTATATAACTATATGTATAAGTACTACTCGCATGTTGTATGTTTCGAGATAAATAAATAAGGCCTACTAATAAACGGTAATGGAGGTGGGTGTAGCAGTATGCTACTACTGCTCGTCCATTGCACTCTTCAGTTCCATGGCTAACTTGTAACCCAGTTCCGGTCGTCGGTCACGACCTTCGACCATAGCTACTACCTGTTGCAGAAGATCAGATGTCTCGTTCAAATTACTTGATCATAATTTCAAATCAATCGTTCATTAGTTGTGATTAATTCGGTTAGTTTATTTGGTCATATTTGGAATAATTTTAAATTACAATGAATAGTTAATTTTTATAAGATATTTTTTCTTTTCAAATAGAAATAATACAAGAAGATAATATTAAAAAAAATTGTTTACGTAGGTTCAGAGCTCTTATAAAAAATTCCGAGACTCGGAAATATTTATCGAATTTCATTATCGAAGGTATATATCGATTATTTTGTGAATAAGTATCGATATTTAGAGGTATCAATATTTTTTACCCTTGCCTATACACCTCTTTCGAGGAATGTCCGGGATTCAACTATGCTTACCTCGTCTGAATTGACAATTAGGCCGCTGTTGTTAATTATGGTACTCTTAGTACGCTGCATGTCCTCTAAGTCGACTCCACGGCACGCATCTTCAATTAGCACCGAACGATAACCGATAGCCAATGCATCCGCTATTGTTGCACCTGAACCATAAATAGACACCAAATTATTCGGAATAGAAGATTAAATTTTCATATATGTGGTGTATAGGTGACAATACCATGTTTTAATACATTGTAAACTAGCTTTTCCCGCGGTTTCGCTCGCATTTATATCGATTTTGTCAAGCACGTCTAGTTCTTCTATCATATTATCTTTGGGTAAGCTCTGAATGTACGGAAACGCGTTTCCACTGATGTATTATGCTTATGTATAGCTGATCTTTTATAATTTATTAATGGAGTCAAGCAGGATATTTAGTTTATTTTGAAATTATTTAAAACATTGGACTTAAAACTTTTACGATGAATTGTATGACTACCCACGTAAGCTGCAAAGTAATTAAATATAAGATATTGACTTACCGACACAAACATCGTAAGCAATGCCACAAATGTAGATGTCAGTAACGGCGCGCGAGCGTAGCTGCGTACTCAAACTAGTCTCCGTCAGCTTCTTATTGTCCCAGAACACAGAATACGAGTCTACTTCGGGGTTCGTGCCCTTGTACACCTTAATCGCATTCTCTGCCACCTGTAAGACTTCATTCATCTATAATCGTGAATATATAATGCCTAATGTGGACTTGAGACTTCGTCTGTTAATGTATATAAAGTGAAAATCTGGCAAATGTGATCATCATAGGTCAGGTACATAACAAGGACTGAGATGATAAGGATTTATTATGTTATGTGAAAGGTACCTTAAGATCTTTGTGCAACTCAGCTCCCCATGAGTCCTGCACACAGTGCCGTGGCCACAGGCGCTGTCTCATCGGTGGTGGTCCAGCGAATACCACAGTATCGTATGCTTGCGCTTTATCGGCCGACACCTTAAAAAGGGCAACAAGACGTAAAAATATCACTATATAAATAACGTTTCATATACCTATACATATAATAAATTAACAGAACTCGAGTCCCATCAAGGAATTTATAGAAAGTCGATTGTGGGCGATTAGAAAAGGTCGATATATAAACAATATTTTAATTCTTTTTTGTCTATCTGTAAGTAAAGGCTAATCTCTGAAACTCAACGGACTCTTCAGACTACTCAATAGATTTTTCCCCATATAACGACATTTTCTCTTAGTCATCTATATACATATAATATGTCATTAGAAATAACCTGTCTGCATGTTCAATATATTTATTATTAAAAGTGGTAGATAAAACCGATATGGATGCGAGCGAAGTCGTGCGTAAAAGCTAATCTTACAAATTATACGCTTGTCTTTAAATATATATTACCCGTATGATTTTAGAGTGGCGCTTCTTAAAAATATATTTTTATCATATAGCACTTAAAAAACAAATGTCAAATACATAGTTCTATTGACTAACGATATTTAAAGGCAAAACTCGGCCTGAATTAAATAATTATAAAATATTTTATGTTCTGTTGTCTCTGACGGCAAACCAATTACGATTTATTTCTTCCTGTATATATTCATTAATCTCGTAAACTGGATACAGAATAATTGCATTGAATGTCTGAGCATGGTTTATGAATAATTTCTTTGTATTATATAAATTTGCAGAGATATTACAGCTTTTGCCAACGATTTGAACAACTTTTGAGATGAGTTTTAAATTACTATAGTTCGTCCGCTGAGATAATGCTTTCTCTTTGCACGTTCGTTTTGTATTGTAATTAATTTAAAATATTCTTATTTTAAAAATATATAGTTCACCAAAAATATTGTGATATGGTAGTTTAATTTTAAATAGGTGTTTATAAAAATAAACAAATATATGTATAAATAAATCAAATAAATTCATATAACATTGAATGTCAACAGATAATGAATTGCGGTTTCTTCGATAATCAGATTGCTTAATGGATTAGATTTTGCCTGAATACTAACAAATAAATTGCATATTCATTGAAAACGA
The DNA here is from genome assembly GCA_025727935.1 of Hebomoia glaucippe. NCBI lineage: Eukaryota > Metazoa > Arthropoda > Insecta > Lepidoptera > Pieridae > Hebomoia > Hebomoia glaucippe. Next base: position 11,333,692 of record JAOSYY010000012.1, on the reverse strand, counting down.
ACGCCATTTCGTAATTACTTAATATAGTATATAACCTTACCTACCAAAAGTAGGGTAATGATTTAGGAGCGTTCCATGTTCTTGCCCGTGTTAGCTTCTATTACGCGGGAATAAAGTTTGTATAAAATAAGTGATAAAGCAATAAAACACACAATATATCAACAGAAATATACTAAAGATGATATAACATTTTACTAAAACGCCTTATTGCTTTACCAATAAATCAATAATTTTGCACCTAACCACCCTAGTGAGTCGACTTAAACACTATTTCCCTTCCGTTTGCCTCAATTGTCCGACATCTCACACCGTTTTTATACATCCATCATGCAAACAGTCCAAACTTTCTACGACCATCCTTTACGCCAAATCCCCATTTGTACAGATCTTATCTTACCAGTCTTTGATGAAGCTTCCCACCTTCCTCTTATTTGCTATAGCTACAACTGTTATGATGTTTAAATATTAGTGACGATTAATGTCCTCACCGGGCTAGATGGGTCCAACTCTCTCATATGCACGTTGTCAATAAAAGAGACGTGATCCGGGGGATGCCAGTCCAACGAGTAGAACACACAGTCGAAAGGTACCGTTTCCAGCAGCGCGTTAATGGGCTCCACCACCTTAACAAACCCATATAATATTTTTTTAAAAGATCATTTCCAAAAATATGAAAGTTATAAGTTAAAAAAAGAACTTTTACTTTGGTAAACATATTTAGATTTATGGTTTATGTTTATTCTTTCTAGCGTGGATTTAGTAAAATAAATTAAATATTTTGGTTCTGATCAGACGGCACCATGTGCTATTGCGTTTGTTAATCAATTTACTTACACATTATAAACATCAAATTAGACGAGGTTATTGTGTAAACATTTTCACCAGTTAATAACGGAAATGGGCGCAGTTCCTCATTACTTGTGTATAATACATCAATAGTACCATACAATGTGCTATATAAACTATCGAAGCATAAACACAATATAATTTACAATAGCCTGATGGAAGACGACGGTACCATGGTACTTTATTACGTTAACTAGGCTTACAACCAAACTTCGTACGGGTAGGACCTACTAACGTTTTACAATCATCGAGATGAAAATGTAAGGTTCGCTAGTTGAAGTAACACATCTGACACATAACATTAAGTATTCAATTAAACAAGTTCTTATGACATGAAAATTCAGATGGAAGCCGAATTGTACAATACTTCATAACCTTTTACGTTTCTCACTATAAACAAATGGAATATACATATATTTTAATAAAGGATTTTGAATTCTGACTTTCACATCTTCTTTAAGTCGACGAGAATGGGCCTACTCTAATAAAAGTATTTAAAGCTTATATTGGTATCATATCGCTTGAAAGATATCAGCAAAATTAGACGTTTGGAAAATTGGAAATTTCGATTAGGCACTCAGTTAAGGACAATTTCTGTAAATTTATTTTTCTAGTGCAACTGTGCCTTCTTTAAATATTAATGTTAATTATGATCGCGCCATTTCATGTTGGACGGTTAATTTTCATATACAAAGACGTTCTTCTTAACTTCTACCTTGAAAGGTTTATTCTTTTTAACCAATCAACGAGCGTTTGGAGGTGTTCCAAATATAAATGTTATTAGGTAGACCGATTGGTATCGGTTGGAAAAGGCAGTGCCTGGTACGCTAATTGCCCGTAGCGCGGCCCGTGTGAACGTCATGCCAACACTCAACGCCTCACTCCAGCCTTTACCAATCGTTGTCATTATTAACATTCATTTTCGACAACTTTTGAAACAGTTTAATTTGATTACTGGGTTACTGCGGCGAATTAATTTCTAAACCGCTTTTTCAAGTTATGAATGCTTTTGTTTCCATTTTTGAATCGTGTTGCGGTTTAGGTTTTTCGTGAAGAATGAATTTTACGTATCGGTACTAAATTTAATATATCGTGTTTTTGCCATTATATTGAGACTAGTTGTATTTAAGTCAAAAACATTGTAGGCACATTTTAGACTTTGCCACTTTGTTTTCAACCGGATGTAAAGAAATAATAGTCCTTCACAAAAGATTACCATTTATTTGTGTGTATTATCGACATCAAAAATAGTATTAATTAAATTAGTGGCAGTATGAATGGCATCTACGATGGAAAATGCGAAGGTTCGAAGATGGTCAATATGTTTCTAAAGGGTAGTGGAAAAGCAATGAAAATTATATATAAATATCATAATATCACGCAAACTTTTCATTGTATTATTACAATGCGTAAAAAATAAGCATCCAAGGATAACAAGTGTTGCATTGACGTCAAAATAAAAAAAGGACTTTCATTTTACAGTCGCAAAGCCATTGAAATATTGTGTACAACTTGTGACCGTTCAAACGGTCACAAGTTTACAATGGATCTAAGTATTCAATAACTGGGTCGTAATATGAATAAATTAGCCTAGTAATAGAAAACCATACCGTCAGCTCACTCAATACGGTGTCTAATATCCGATATCGGCATTAGGTATTTTAATTGTAGTGACTCACATTTAGATACCAGTATATGCAATAAATATGCAGTTTCTATATGATACAATCATTAACTTAATTATAAACTAATTTTTATACAAACATTACAATGAGGTATTTTGTTATAATAATTTGTAAACTACGTAAGTGATAATCAATACGAAGAGATAAAAATTAAGTGTTTGTTTGTAATAACAATATAAAAGACTTTTTTCTAAATGCATTTGGAAATATATGCGGTACAGTTATACGATTTATAATATTTTAATTTGTGTGTCAGCTTGTTTGACTTGATTAATAATTTTAACTAGATTTTCACTAGATAATACCTAATGTAACAAATAGCTTATACTTGATTTATTTAAGTAACATTGTCATAATATATATTTATGTATAAATTAAGGCGAGGTAAACTGCGGGAACTTGCTAGTGTTCTTTGTAAATACGTCACGTTTCTATAGAGGACGGTTTGTAAAATCATTTATTTGCAACGATCCTGACATATTTCATCTACAGAAAATTCTTTAACTGATGTCTTTCCACTATTTCTTACTTTAATGATGGCGCCATGTCCCTGCCCAAAACCCTAGGCTTGTTTTTCAAACGACCATTATATTATTTTTACCTTGACCTTTAACATTCATTATATACCTAGGTAGGTAAATATTTGCATGCCATAAACAAAATCAATATCAATTTTGAATGCAACCCAAAAAAATTATGTTCAATTTGAACGTTACCGTTATGCAGGTACATTTTATCATGCAATCTCTTTTTAACAATTCTTTTAAATGCAGGCTTAGGGAAAGGGTTACAAGAAAATTGTAATATGAAAGCAATTTACCCCAAGTTTGCGACGACATATTGTATCAATTAATTCATATGAAACAATATTTGAAAATGTTTACGACTTGATATATATTATATAAAAATGTATTAATATGTAGCTTAAAAATAGACGAAAATATCACGCTTAATCTCCTGACTCTGCCTCGAATCAACTCCATGATATAAAAATTTCGTGTCGTGAAAAAAAGTAAAGTAAAGTGTCCACTAAATATTGAAGGCTTTTAGGACAAAACAAGACAATCCCTTTTTATATTTTTCAACAAAGCTAGTTATTACTAATTTTCATTTCAGTTATTGGACTTTGCTAAAACGTTGTTATTATAGGACTTAATGAAAATACGTGTTCCAACGTCGGTATACATATAAATTTTCTTTTCGATACAACGTTTAGAAGTTGGCATTTTTAATTTAAAGATATAATCACAGTATTAGTGTGGAACAAGTGAAGATGATTAAAGTATGTTAAAGGACATGATAATAGTTTTTACAAATACCCGAGTACCATGTAGTGGTTACAGGCGTGTGATAAGGATAACTATGATACAATCGATCAAACGAATGTACTTTGATAAACAACTACGTATACGCTTTAACAACGACAACAGTTGAAAAATGTTCATGAAGGAGTATACGAGTATACAGGTAGTTCTAAAAGATTGCTGCCTCCTAATCATGTACCTATTTGTATTTTTTTACAGACTGTTTTAGTGGTATATGCAATAAAACGCAGTATCGTTTAGCAAAAGAAGTTTTGGATTCGAAATAATTTCCAAAACTTTCAGCTAAAAGGGGCTGATTGTACCTTTTTTTAATCTTAGTAATGCTATGAGTCTCTATATAAAATCTATATATTCAGCTTTAAAAACGATAAATAATAAGATGTGGCGAACACATTAAAAGCCTCATCACTGCACAATTTTCGGTAAATGAATCTAAAAACAATCGATCAACACCTTCGACTTTAGAAAGAAAATCTCAATAAAGATTGGTTTTTATCTTTAAAAATTAGATTTACACAACAGTTGTTTTTAGTTGTACGATTTAAAAAGGATTCGAAGCATCCCATGATCTTCATCAAAACATCCCTTGTATAGCATCATTGATCCCTGACATACTCCGCTGCTAAATATAGGTAACGAGGCAATGCGGTGAATTACGCCTTATGCAAATAACTAACAAATTGTCTTACAACACGACATACACAATGAGAGTAAGTTAATTTTTTTTCTTTTCGTCCGATTACAGCAATTCGTTTAGTTTTTGTGTATATTTATGTATGCTCCATTATTGAATGTAAAACACTAAGATACGCTTTTAATCGTTTTTAGTGTCTGCGTGATCGGTGATTGTCCAAAAACATGTAGACTATAATATTGCAGTTGTGTTATAGAAAACTTAGGATCTACTGATTTGTCCTATATATCAATCTATGTATTTTCTAAAATTTAACATTTGTTAGATATATCTCAAGTTAAAGAAAGTGGTTATGAAGAATATAACACAGTCCAAAATATATACCATTACGCCGATTTTCTTTTAAATTTAGATACAAACGGAAGAATCTAAAAGGTACTATAATTTCGTATTAAAATAAAAGAATGTTATCTTATCCTTTTATTGTAAACACCAAAAATCTATACAAATAAATACAATAATTGTATTTTGTAATATCAAAATAACATCTTTGTTTTGTAAGCATATACAAGTATATACGGTACGTATAATAGTAACATACCAAATTTTTGCCTGTCCGTTTCTTCCTGCTAATCTCCGATACAGTGGGATCAATACTGAAGAAACTTTCACTGGCTGCGAGTTAATGTTATATGGAATAACGTAGGCTACTTTTATGTTACTTTAAAATCAACGCGGGTGGAATCGCGGGGCGCTTAATTAGTTACTTACTAAATAATACATTAAGATCATAAGGAATGAAGAGTTCTGTATGTATTGGCCTTATATTTTGCAGTATTTAATAATGTCGTGCTGTTCTTTTCTAAAGGGACTTTATGTATAAGCTAAATGAATCTAATTTTCGCAATCACTAACCTCACTTCCATCTTGCTGCGCATTGCATTTGCTAATGTTGAGAGTCCCAGAGATGAAATCGTTCTGAACATCAACAATCAAGAAGGCACTCACGGGACGTACTATCTGTGAAGTTAAATCCACGATATACTACGAAGAAATATAACTTTTCTAGAAGTAATTGGTAAATAAATCGGTTTCGTTTTGCAATTCTTCAATGCAAAATAAAAATCGCACATATAATAGACTAGCATAATATGAAAACGACGATTAATATCATGGCATCATGTTACTTAGTAAGTGATAAAGGCATGCTAGTTTATACTGCTAATAATACATAAGTTTTCACACGGTAAATCAAATACAATGTGAATTAATCTATTATAGTTTAGTAATAATAATATTAATGAAAACAATTAAAATTTAACCATTAACCAAAGTTTTTATATTCTATAATGACTGGACAGATTTTAATCACTTGAATGTAGCTAATTTTAAGTAAATTAATGCTAAATCTGTGAATTTATGCATTGTTAAACTGAAGAAATGTCTTAAATTAGCCAATTATTGCTTTTTCTGATAGATAAACTTTACATTGATGTATGAACAACTTTACCACTTTAATCCAATGGTTCCAGCAGAACGTAAACTCTTCTTTATCAATGAAGCCATCACCATTCTTATCAAATACTTGAAAAATATGCCTGGCTTTTTCCTCACATAATGGGTATATATGCCCCTTGTCATTACGGAATAATGCTTTGCAGATCAATTGGAATTCTTGGAGACTTAGCTTCCCATCCCTAGACAATAAGCAACTTCTTTTTTATAAACTGTTCACCCATAAAATTAAATGTTGTGTAATTTTATTGCAAAAAATATTTTACATGACATGAACACCTTACAGAAAGCAATAATCACACAAACAACAGTAAATAAGCACCATATTTTAAATATTATGCAAATAAAATTATTGTTAATTTTACCTTAAGAATCAAATTTAATTCACTACTCAAAAAAAATATTAAAAAATGTATTAATTTTAGTCTTATATTAATGTAACAATAGGGAAAAACCTCAATTTTTATGATTTAGAAATTTTAAAAGCACTTGGTACAGACCATGTATATAAAAGGGAATCCCCTGAGAAGCATATAGACATATTAACTATACAATATTAATAATGGAAACAGATTTAACTATGTCTCTATGAAAGTTTGAAACTTATAAGTACAAGAGTGTTATTTTTCCTGGTCTTAAAAATTCAATTGGTTTTCTGTGACTAATGTGTAAAATATATATTGTATGATTATAATCGATAATTAAATATCAATATTGAAAAATTATAAAATAGGTTTAAGTCATAATTAATTAAAATTTGGGTGTACATACCCGTCTTTATCAAATGTTTCGTAACATGCATCCATCTCGACGAGGCAGTCTATTTCAACTGGGGACCCGTTAGCAACGTCCGACATCGTCGGTTGGATCGAAATGAAGCGCTCATCGCAACAACGGTTGTTTATAAGGCAAGCCATCATCTTGCGTGATTCAGTAACCTCAACGAGTTTTAAACTTTTAATTTTATCCAATTTCGACTGCTCAAATACCTATGTTGAAACCCAAGCCGCATAGCAATCATAATTGTTAAATCATGAATTAATGTTAAGTAGCTACTATCAGTCTTAGTATTTTAATTAATTATGAAATAAACACTGAAGTTTATTTTGAACTTTGCAGTTTGAGATGACACTTCATTCTATGAGATGACGGAAGACTATGACAGTCAAAATTCTTACTTCAATTACAAATTACCCTTAAGACACAGGTAATAAAATGTAAGCTGAAATTGTAATCTACTATCAATAAATATATTTTAAATATAATAAGTGACTAAATTTAACATTTATGATATACTTTATATTTTATATATGCGATACATTTATTTTCCTACAAGGCAGTTTGATTTGTAATAGACCGTCAATGTCAAGCCTATGTTCCTGTCTAAATAAAGAAATGTTCAATCTACAAATGTCATATCTCAAATGTACCGTGCACAATACTAAATGCCAAGACCTACACTAAAATATTGTTTGAACATTTCTAGAAAATACAACGGTACCATAGAATAATCTTCAGATATAATGACGATAGAAAAATTACACGGTCTTCATGCGACTACCATAACCCTCAACGACAGATTTACGCTGCTGGCTGAGGCACCTCCGCCGCGTTATAGGGTTAAAAGGCGCATCTTTACACCAACACTATCAAACAGGAATTTTAATTTTAGGAATCAGAACTTACTTCAGCAAATAGCATATCACTTACAGCGAGCTAACAAGGTATAAAAACCAATATTAATTATGTACTGTATTGTGTATATATGATGTAAAGTATTTTTGGTAGTTATATTGGGACTAATATTTACAGCAACGGGTACCTGGTCTCCAGAGATTTAATAGTGCTGGTAATTTGAGCCAGTTGGATCTCAACAGCAGACTGTCGTGGCGACAGCCTAAAGGCAATTTAAGGTATGGGTAACATGATTTTAAATTATACTTCAAAAGAAGAATTATTACCTTAATTTCTAGCCTTAAGTCTCACATAATTTTTAATCCTAACAACAAATGAAATAGGTCTAGGGCCTGTAATAAAATTAACTCTAAAAAACAAAATTCTTGTATTGTCTCTCGACTACACAAAGTTTAAATATGTTAATTAGTAGTTGATTAAAAATGTTTTGTTAGTTATAAGTTAAACTTATCAATGAAGCTCTGAATATTTCCAATACTTTATTTGCAATAAACAGTACTGATTTTATTTTAAGTTACTAAGACTGGTGAAACACTTATGAATGTGATTTTTACAGTAGGTCTAATTCTTTCAACAACTTGGCCACAGTTTGGAGTGGACAAGGTTTTAGAAGGCGAGGAACAAGGATGGGACTCAGTCGTGGACGCATAAGGTATTAACTTATTTTATAATATCTGGCTGGTTCAGTAACTAATATTCACCAGCTTTATAACTACAATTGAATTGAATGATCAGCTATAGGGTTAACATCTCTTAAAGCGTTTTTATTAATTAAGTAATAATCTATTATAAATTTTCTATTATTTTGAATATATATATAATTTATTATTGTCCTGTCACAGGTATACAATGAACCTAATATTTCTTATATACAGCACCTATATTTATTCATTATTAGTTATTATTGTACTATTAATTATGTAGTACAGTATGTAAGTTTCATGTTCTCTATTTATCATTTATTGAGATGAAGATCACACTGTATTTTTTAATTTGCTAGGGGTAGAGGTGTTCGGCAGCAAGTTGGTAGAATGCATCTAAATGGCCCTCAGGCTCAGAGGGGCCGAGCGAGCGGCGCGGGGAGGGGCAGGGGCGCGGGCAGAGCGCGAACCACAGGACGAGGTAGAGGTAAGATAACAGTAGACTGATTCAGGTAAAATATGCTAGTGTATGTTTACTATGCCTTTGCTTTTTAGTAGTTGTTTATTGATTTGATTTTTTTGAACAGGAAATGCTAAAATCAAGCCAGTACCTACAAAGGAAGAATTAGATTTGCAGTTGGACCAGTACATGGCCAGCACCAAGTCGGTACTTGACAAACAATTAGATGCCTATATCAAGAGTGCAATAGAACTTGAGTGAATTTCCATGAAAGTGAATGACAATTAACCCAATGGTAGAGTTGCCAAAGCTTACTATTATTATAGTATAGTAGCTATTAATACTTTATTAGATTTTTATACATCTAGAAGGACTTAAAATAAACCTAAAAGTAAGTCAATGAGTCATGGTGGAAAGGATTTATGAACCAGATGTCCAAAATATTTATCTTTTAATAAAATTATTCTTTCTCAGTATCTATATTGTATTTTTCAATCAAAACTTTTCTTTCTGGTCCAAAATTACAGTCGTCAAGATCGTAAAATTAGTAATGGTATTATCATCCTAATATCAGTCCTACACTCTCCGATATGGGTTAAAAAATTGAGTATGTGCTGACTTCATTTTACAACTTTTTAAAAGGAACAATTTCGTAATATATGATCCGTCCCTAACTTTACCTATTTATACAGCGCACTCGACTGAAGTCCACAAGAAGAATAGATTTTCCAAGTTTCTGTAACATTTTTCATTGTTGCTCGGCTTCCATTTATTGTAGCGAGTTTTAGAGCCTTCCTCGGTAAATGTGCTTATCCAATACTAAAATAATTTATCAATTCGAAGGAGTACTAATTACTGAGATTAGCGTGTTTAACCAATGAAACTTATTGTAAGCATAGACTTGGCAACTCTAACCCACCTGACAAATCAAATTGTATGAATATTTTACAATATAATTTAAGATTGAATTGAATGTTGTGTCAATCTTAAAAGCTTCATACATTTGGACAGTAAAATATTGCAATTATTTTTATATAAACCCCACTTCTTATTAAGCTTTGCGTTGAATAATCGTCATTACCAAGTGTTAGAATAATATATAATAAATATTTGTGTTTCTAAAGGTACAAACAACGCCAAATATTATTGTATTTACAATTGAAATTGAACCCCACCAGTTTGATTCTCTTTCAAAAGCTATATTTTATTTTTAAACGACCAAAACCGTAAAGAGTAGCTTTCTACGTACCTATACTACTTTTTTACTTAATAAGAAAGACTTGAATACTTGGTTTTGTAAATAATTATATAGTCGGTAAGTGTTGTCAAAAATAAACATTACATTTCTATAATGTTGTTTCAATTAGAAGAGATTTTGTGCGGACTAATTTCCAAATATTGATTTTTCTACTAAGAACAGCACATTTTATTTTAGTATTGAGTAATATATCAATTGAATTTCTGGCAATATATGTCTTATATTTTGGTGAAGGTTTTAACGTGGTTTCACCTGCGTTAATGTTATGTATACATAATTTTTACTATACAAAGAAACTACGAATCTAAAGATTTACTAATAAAATTGAAATTTGAAATGCTTACAATTACATGCATTTTAAAATTACGTGGAACTTTTCTACAGTAAAATTTTTTAGTTATTCTTTATAATATTTACTATATCCGAGACTAATTAAAAAGTGCCAGGCGTTCCGGATAATAGACTGAAAAAATAGACAGACTTAAAAAGATTAAATTACCTATTTTAAAATTACAGCACTGAATTTAGCGTACATCTCTTTCCATTTCAAACCATATCAATGAACTGCATGGAATGTTTATATTCCGACCATGTATATAGTACTTCGAAATAACCTTACTTTATAAAAAAGAATGATAGAAATACAAACATAAATAGTTAATTGTTCACTAAAATATTACGACTTATAGAATAACGAGAGTTTTTTTAGCTTATTCAATAAAAATATCATTTTTTTTATTCTTTTATTTAGAAAACCGACTAAAGTACATTTTACAATGTGGTACAATAGACTAAATTCACTTGGATGAAACCTAAGTTTGAATTATTGAATATCTATTTACACATCTTAAAAATTAAGTATGAACAACTTGGGCGATAGCGATTGCAATATTTACTAATCTGTTTAAAAGTATAAAATGATTCAAAATCCTTGAGCAAATATGAATTTTCCTGTTAATGTAATTTTTTATTACCCTATTCCAACATTCACGATCAACCAAGTTGCAATACAAAGTTAACATACTTTTTAAGAAGAATACAGAATGGCTATTAAAAATATGTAATTGTGCGTATAGGTTTTGTTTTATTTTAAAGTATATCGTTCTGGCCATGCAGTCATAACTCATAAATAAAGATTGAATACTTATGGTGGGAGAATAACTAATTTCTTATCTATCTAAAGTATGCTAAAATAAATAAATAATTCTATGATTAGGAATTTAATCGTATTTACATTACATTCTTAAATATCTTAATAGAGGAATAATAAATGCTTTTAAAAGTGAGATACTCACAATACTTGATATGAACACAATTATATACCTATAATATAGGTATCAACAATTTAAAAAAGTTTAAATATGACAAACCATTTGATCAATAATAATTTATAGCACCTATTGGAAGTCGAATAAAATTATAATTTTAACTTTAGCTAAATGATAATAGAAAGCTGGTTTAATTATTTTTAATTGGAACCTCGACACGTCTTGTCTATTTATATTAAATCGTAAAAGTACGAAATATATATTAAGGTTTCTAAACAAAAAAACAGTGAATCAATAATTACGGAAACATTTCAAGATACCCAAAATATTACGACAGTTGTCACTCGATTTAAATGTATTATAATTATCATAATATTTATAAGCATAATTATTATATTATTTTGTTAAGTTACCTATTTAAGTTAAAGTAACAAGTTGCTACCACGTTAGATCTCAAAAATACTCCCGTACTTTTATGTCTAAGTTTTTTATAACTACTCAAGAAAAAGAATTGATAAATATAAAGGGTCTTTTGCAATAGACGTACTTTATAGATTGGAAAAATCTGTGACTTTGATAGACTAATGATAAAAGGAGCTAAATTCTACTCACTTTCCTCATTGATTTCGACATATTTCATCACCTATTACAAGAGTATTTTGCTAATTTTTACGACTCCAAATCTATTTAAAGTTTTCTGTTCTATGTATTCTGTCGAAATTACGTCACTATGAAACAATCATTTCATAAGTATTTTTATAAATGATTAAAAACCGTTCTAACTTCAAAATAATGACAATAAAATCTTTGAATTGACTTTGATATCACAAATAGTGACGTCAGTATTATGAAAAATACCACCTTTATGACTGATATTAGAGGTTATTAACAGAAATAATCTGATTTATCCAGCCGATGAACGAAGACACTTTAACATATACTCCTGGCACGTCTTTCCGACCACAGCCGAAACCCCACGACACGAGACCTACTAACTCATAGAATCCGTCGTCTTGACATACTAGAGGACCGCCGCCGTCACCCTGTAAAAATTAATTTATCTTTCTCAACTTTTTAAGCTATGTTTAGTGTCTAGTTCTATCAAGATAACGATTTACGTATTTTGTTTGTAAAATCTTAAACGTAACTAACTACGTACCTATAGATTAATAAAAATAAAAATCCGATATAAAGAGTTTCATATTATAATTAATATTTTACTAAAATTATAGACTGAAAAATATTATAAATGTACAAAATATAAATCTTTGTTCTAAAAAAGGAATTGTACGGCACCTGACAAGCGTCGTTGCCCTCCTCCCCTCCCGCACAGAACGAGCTGGCTGGAAGAATGAAGATTTTCTCTGTGACTGCGTTAACTTTGCGTATGCATTCTGCATCACTCACTATTGGAAGTTCGGCTTCACGTACCCGGAGTGGAATGGGTCCACCTGAAATTAATCGATATCATTAGTGACAATATGGTTTATTTACAAAATATCATACACATATTTAATTGTTATCTAATATGTTATTAATATCAATATAGATAATGATGATCTACTTACGTACCTTCAATTTCATGGCATTAACTAAAGAAAAGTATAAAATCGACGTGCAGATACATTAAAAAATCGAAGTAATCATATAATAATAATAAATAAGATATAAGAATATAGATCAGTATGCCGTAATTAAAACTCACTTTCTCCCATGTATCCGTAACCGGTGACTGTACAGCGTTTTCCGGCAGCGTGACTCACTCCTCTTGCAGGTAGGCACACTAAACAAACCCCTGCAACAAAAAGGCATGAATTATGTAGTGTAATTCTATTATTTTATTTTGTAACAAAAATATAATAACACACGATTTAGGCCCTATTACTTTAGTAGCTATTTCTAAAATTTTAACTACAGGTACTAAATCTATGATCCCCTGTACATATGTCTAAAGAAGGGCCTGGCGTTTTTGCTTATGATAAAAATGCTAATGACAATACTTTGTATTACATATAATCAATAGAAGACAAGTGAGGTGTAATATTAAAGTTTAACTGATTCATTAACTTTATGTCGCAGTTCACACAATGAACACACACACAGGTCATAGCACCTCATATTTTTAGAGTAATGTGTTGCGGGATGGCAAACCTTCTTTAAGCTCCGCTTTGCCATGCAATTTCAATAACGCGATATCATTGTCAAGGGTCTGACTATTATGGTTGTGGTGAATGTACGTCGTGGCTACACGAAGGGTCTGCGCTCCAGGGGATCCGTACTTCCTAGTCAAGTCGTGGTCACCAACTCGAACGTACATCGCATCTCCGGAACGTACGATACTGGAATTGAAATAGATTTCTTCTAACTCACCATAACTTGAGAGCACGTTTACCGATTGTTTTCTCGTTTTATAACTTTTCTAATACATTTGCAGAAGGTTCTTTGTTACGTACATAAAAAACAATAAAGAAAATTGCGCAGAAGGTTGAATATTTTCAGTAGACTATTTTAAACTTGACACGTTTTTGGTTTTGAGAGCGAAATTAAAGCGAATAAAACCGCAGGGCACTGTTGGTCTAAGAACAAGTTCAAAGTAGTTTAGACAATGCCATTTTTTGTGTATTTTGCGACTACAGAAAAAATCAATGTAAAACGTATATACGTCTGCATAGCTCAATCTGACATGAATTAATAAAATCTCGGATTAGTGATGACTAACTTTGTGACACAATGCGCCGCGGTGAGCACCCATTGTGTACCCACAAGCGCTGCTCCACATATGTACTGGTTAAGGGAGTTGATGAGCGCAGTCTGCCAGCACCATTCCCCTCTCTCCCCATCCTCTCCTCCCATCACGCGCCCCGCCCGGGATGATGTGCCTTGAGAAAAACCACCCATTCTTTATAACTCAAAAAGCAACCCTCTATTATTAAAGTGTCCTTAAGTGTCAGTAATGGTGGGATAATTTCGCTTTCAGGCATAAACACACAGTTTTATTCAGATAAAAATCTTTCAATTACCTTTGACACCGCAGACATATTTGTTATATTTCTCAGGGGTCCTCAATGACGTCGGGTAATTTGGTTCGTACGCTGCAATAAAACAGTATATAAATTTATGTACATAAATAAATATACAGACGATTAAAAATACAAGTAAAAATACTTTATCAGGAAAACCAGCATAAACTTTTTAAGCATATTATGGCGTGAAGTGTAGTTTGCATTTCTGATCGCTTAACGGTGATATTACATTGGTACTTGTAAAGTATCATAACTACTTACGCATAGGTGTAGTGAGCGGCGGTGTGTACGGTTGGGCAGGCGTGTACGTATAAGGCGTAACGTACGTGTGCGGTGGGTGCGTCACTGCCAGCGGGTACGTATCATTTCTGCTCACCCCCATAGCTTCTAGAACCTTTGATTTTGGCGCGCAACATTGAGTGCCCGCTTTCTTACATTTGAATACATCTGTCATTTCTGCGTTACCTAATATCACATATATGTGCATTAGTTGTACATCTTTATGTGGTGTACGATTCATCTGACGGTAAGTGGTTCTGTCGCCTTTGTACATAATTAAATATCAGTTTTACATTGAAGAAGTCACACATTTACACATTATGTAAATTACTTATTCAAAAACTGATAGTTCTGTTGTCTTTTCTAAAAAATAAGCGATCGCAGAGAATTAACTTCTGGATCAGTAATTTATGGTTAGGTGAAATTCTCGATTAAAAAAATCACTAGCAAATTTTGTGTTGTAAGACAAAGTTTTAGTGCTGAACTGGCCATACGCTTCTAAATCGTGTCTTTATGGGTAAGGGAAGACTTACGGAAGCAAGTGAAGGAGAGTAGTGACACGATACATGAGCCAGGACAATCTGGTCTCGGATCAACAGGCGCGGGAGTTGTCGTAGTTGTGGTAGTCGTTGGGCGAGGCGTTGTGCGTGGTGGAAGTCTAAAAGATATGTTTATATTCTTTATTCCTCTTTTTTAGTACATGTGTTTATACTGGTACCGCGTGTTGTTACGCCGATCTTTAAAAATCCCAACACAAATTAAATTTATGAAATATGATTCCACTTTAATGATTACAGGGAAAGTTAAGGTTCTTATGTAGGTAATAGACGAAAAAATTAAGTTATTTATGTTATTAATACTGGGATTATTACCACAGATACGGCCTACAATGTAATACACGCTACATCTTTATCCTATACGTTCAATAAACAAAACAATAAATATTATAAAATTTTGTGTTAATTTTAAAGTTTATCATGATATAAACTGAAAACGTTTGTTTGGAATCAAGTACACAATATATGAAATAGATCTAAAAACATACATAAGTTAGTATATCATATGTAGGCAAAGAGTACGAACCTAGTGTTATCACAGCAGATGGAACCACTGAGCTTACAGTTGGTATGTGACAGTAACACAGCGGGCCGTTCGCAGAATGCTGCCATAATGTTCAGTAAGCAGTACCCGGGGCAGCGGGGTAATGGAGCCTATATATTGATTTTTATTAAAAACATCCAAAGACCAGGCACAAAATACAAGAGCAATAATAAATAAACGCGGTCCATGTACAAAATGTTAAATAATTTACTTAAAATTTTGGAAAATCTTAAAAATATGGACAAATGTTTTATAACAGCATTTAATATTTATTGATTTGGAATTATTGTTTATTATGCAATGGGTATCAACATTTTTTGAAATTATTTTCAACGCAATGTTTATTAGGATATTTTGTGCTGAAATGATTACCGGCGTAGTAGGTCTAGGTGTGGTGGTAGTGGTAGGACGTCTGGTGGTGGTCTCGCCACCTTCAGTCAGGCAACATGTCCCTTCAGAGGGGCAGACCGCTTCCTCATCCACATGATCACATAGCAAGGCGAATAATCCGCTAATGCAGTCACCACGGCACTTATGGCCAGGTTTCTGCTTAGGTTGAGGCGTCGTTGTAAGCTAAAATAAAAAATAATAGCTAAAAAGGTATGTATTTTTATTATCTTTGAATTTAGAAATTGGTTAGTTATTATAGTTAGAAATCATCGTTTTTTAAAAGTGTGTTGATTCAAGATAAGGTATCTATAGCTTCATTGACAACAATGACTAAGAAATGAGAGTCACGCGAGGTATGCATCCCAATAAAAAGGAAGACCAAATAGCTTCAAACTAACCGCAGTTGTAGGTCGCTTAGTGGAATGTTTCTTTTCGTTTGGAACCACGAGGTCCGGCGGCCGGCGGTCTCCGTAGCCGTCCTTGGAGACGCAGCATAAACGTCCCGAGATACATAGTTCACTGGAAGTCAGGTACGCTTCACAGTACTGCGTTAGACGAGACTCTACACATACACCTGGGCACGCGATGTTACCTGAAATTATTGAAATCCATACTAAACCATTGTCATTTTCTTTTATATGTATATACTACGTGTTCAAACTACCTACACATTTCTACATATTAAATTTTAGTTATGCGCCTTCCGTCATATACAATTTAATTTAATTAAACAAAACTATCCCACTTACACCATTATATTGGTTATACTACTCTATTGCGAATTAACCGAATTGATAAAACCGCTTCCGTGGTAGCATTCTATATATCTATTTAAATATAAGCATTATGTTTCTAACTCTGGAGAATCTTGGACTGTCTTTTATCGCCTCAACTAATACTCCGATTGTAAAGATACTCCTGACATACTTGTTCAAATATATCATTATAATAATTAATATTTGCACCTTATAAATAGAAGTTATTAAAATTTTACTGCACGTGGAGGATGGAAAAATTCCTTGTCTAGAAATATTTTGGAAATACTAAACGCTTGCTACACTATATGTATCCTAATACTAAATAGGGTGTACCTAATAATTACCACTGTCTTTGTATTTGTCTGGGGGCCTCGTGGTGTCGTCATCGTAACTCTCTGTGGTCGTGTAGCGAGTGGTAAAAGGCCTGCGAGTCGTCACCATAGTTTCGTTGCCTGTCATAAAAAATCACCTCATTATTTAGTATAGAGACCGAGTTCATGCATACTCATTTATTTAAATCTTGTTAAATTCTTTTGAAAAATGATTACATTTAGGTAATATTCTTAATTGTGATATTATAATAAGATTAGTACATCTCGTAATCTAAATTCTTGCAAACTTTACCTAAAGGTTCGTCGACACAACATTTCATAGAGGGCTTTGGACATTCGACCTCATCCAACACATTGGAGCAAATGAGGGAAGTCAGCGCGTGCATACAAACGCCTGGGCAGTTCTTCGCATCCACCTGAGTATCCAAGGTGTCCAGCAGACCTGCAAATTTATGATGGCTATTTAAAGTTTTTAAAGTAGATAAAAAGTTCATCAAATACAGGAAATCGCTGTTAAAATGTATATGAGTCATCGCCACTCAAGATATCCTTATTTTTTCAATATAACAAATAATCATTCGGATATTTATTCGAAAGACATTTGCCTTCTCTTTTTTTATGTTCTAATTTACTTACCAGACATACGGATAACATGCTTGTAAAAATTGATTTCGTTAGAAAAAGGGCCTGATACTATATACGTCTATGAACAGTACAAACGGGTGAGTCCTGTGTAATTCTAATAAAGCAAGCGGTCAATAAATGATGCATAATTATTTTTGTACATCGTTTTCACTTCACGAAGAATACTGTTTAAGTAACGTGACTCATCCCATTCAACTTTTACTAGGAGACGATGAAGAAACCGGTTTTTTTAAACCGGTCGTTTATTCATACCTTTAAATTTACCGTTTTTTACTGGTTGACACTACATTTATATATAGTTAGAGCTGTAATCAGTGTTTAATTCACATTAATTGCGTAAGGCTATTTTTAGTTTAGTTTAAGAATAGTTGCTATATGGACGATCTATGAACTAGACTTAAAGGCGTTCTTTAAACGTGATTAATATAATTCAATCTCTATGCTTAGTATATTTTTCGTAGACTCCAATGGTGCTTGAAGGATGCCTGATATAATGAAAAGTCCTAAAAAAATATATTATAATAATACAACATTTAAACTTAGTAGCAAGTAAACCGAAAATAAAACCGGTGTACAATTCGGTTAAATTCGTTAGTATTCCACGCGTTTAACTGGCGGCGCCTGCGAAGCTTTTCAACCACAATAGGTAAGGGAATATATTATATTTCCAGTTAGATAGCTTTTCCAATCTCAGTCACAGCTACATTACATGCTGGACAGTAGCCGAATCTAATTAACAATTTTCGCCTTCAATAAATCACTATTATTTATAGTTTAAAGTTTTCTTGAATACCTTAAATGATATTTTCAAGTAAAATAGTTTTTAATATAAATATTTAAGTGTATAAAGTAATTCTTGATATAAATATTGAAATAATATTTGTATATATATACTTATAACAAAACAAAATAGGTAACACAACTTTTGTAAACATTTCAAAAGGAAAATTGGTCGGAAATCAACTAAACATATGTGTATGTATATCTAGAAATTATGCACAGATAATAACAACATTTATTTTAGACTAACGAGACATTATTTATTTATAAGAGAAACGCATTTATAAAAATCACCATCATACATTTATAAAAAAAGGCATAAATACTACATAATTTATAAAATTTAAATCGTTTATAAAACGGTACAATCACACTTATTATATCAATTGAAACCCATAAAAACGTCTTAAGATAATGATCGGCGGCATTGAAACGGCCTTAATACTGTTATCCTAACCGAAAAGTCGACATACCACATTCCAAAGACCGTTAGGTCTATCCTGATCTTTGTTAATCAATGAAAATTGGCCTTCAAGACTTTAATATTACTTTATTTAAAGAATTATATGTTAGGTAGCAATTTAAAAAAAAATCATCGTCATAGCTCAATCATCGGTTTTAAGACTCACATTATCGTGATCAGTTTAGTTTCATTTCGAAACAACAATTAGAAAGAAGTTATAATAGTCTTAAAAGATTTCATTGCATTGTCTGTTTGTTATAAACTACTAAAAACATGTTAAAACCTTTCGGACAAATGATATTAACACATTATCACGAATAATAAGTCATAACTCTATGTCGGTGTGTCAGTAAACAGTTGTAGTGCACCGTTACTCAATGACCTAACGTGGTCTGAGAGAAATTTTATGCCGAAAATGAAAGTACCGCCGTCAGTACCACGACAATTGCCCTGCCTTACGACTGTACACGTTTTGACCTTTTCTTTTGACTTATTATGATTGTTTGTAATGAAATAGATCAGCAATTGACTCTGTTTTACTTGGTGACGACGTAGTTAAGAACAATGCTGATTAATCAGAGCAAGGAACTTATTTACCCATTTTAATGTTTACACTAATTTATTTACAACAACTGTAACTACTATAAAATAACAAGCCTATTTTCCATTTTTGGTTTATTTTTGAAGCGTTAAGCTTATTAATCGGAATAAAATTTATGCTCTTGATTGTGAAGGAATATGTAATCAAATCCTCGAATATTTATGTACGTTTGTTTGTCTACCTACAAGCGAGAGTTCTTATATTAAACTTCTGTATTGGAAACTTCTGATTATCTATAAACTTAATGTTAGATAACATTATAAAATTTGTAATTATTTTGATATGAAGCAAATAATATATTCACATTTAATTAATATGCAATCGGCATATAAATTGTCACTCGTTTAAATGCGTTCAATTTTAAAGACATGATCACAGCCAAAAACTTGATTGTAGCGTAACTTTCATCAATTTAATAAGTTCGTCATTAGCTGTGTCGGGTCTAGAACACTATGAATCGCCACTTTCTACAGCGGACCAGTTTAGTTCTATGCGCTAATTACTGCTAAACTGTCTAGTTGTCAATGGTTAGTTTTACTGAACAGTTTTAAGAAATCATAGAGATTTTCAG
Organism: Hebomoia glaucippe; assembly: GCA_025727935.1. Classification (NCBI taxonomy): domain Eukaryota; kingdom Metazoa; phylum Arthropoda; class Insecta; order Lepidoptera; family Pieridae; genus Hebomoia; species Hebomoia glaucippe. The sequence continues at coordinate 11,313,422 of JAOSYY010000012.1, read as the reverse complement.
AATTTGGTTACATTGTAATAAAAAAAATATGTATAAAAAGTCGGCCCTTGTTTAACAAATCATCTGTTTGTTTTACTGCCACCGATGGCTTCAATTTTCAAAATGGGTTTTATGTAGGAAATAACAAAAAATAAATACACTAATATATAAAAATGTGCATATTCAAAACAGAAAACTGTTTCAATTTGTATTAGAATCAAGATTCTAATGGAATCTATTAATAATTTTATATATACATTAAATGTAATACTCGTATTATTTGAATTTCTACTATAATTGTAGATATAATCATGATTGATAACTAAATTAGTCCAATTTGAAATTAGTTTATAATAATTATATAATAGTTTACATGTAAGAATCACGCAATATTAAATTAAAGTATCTAGATCTTAATTAGTGGACAGACATAGCGGACATTCACCTCGCGTGAAAGCATCGATATCCGCGCCATCAGCCATGCCCACTGAAAGTGACTTCACAAATAATAATATACTTGCCACGAATAAACAAACAATGATGTAAAAATACAATAATATACGGTAAATGATATTACGAACATTACAAGTAACTTTAATTACAGACATATGTTTTTGGTTATTTTACTGGTATCTGAAGCCAAGTTTCTGAGCTGATTGAATCAGCTGTATCACAATGTTTAACTCAGGAATTTGAACCTGATAGCTATTCTTAGAAAATGAACGTTTACAAAATCTTTGAAACTGGGTTAGATGGTTCCGGTGATAAGCGTAGACGAACACCGGAATTTTTATATATGATTTTAATTATAGTTACAATTTTGAGGCCTTAGATGAGTTACGTCACTCGGCTAGTGAGTGTGCAGTGAGGCCGAGCCGCGCGTGACGTCACCACTCTCTCTTTACCCCTTTACCACGAGTCCTTGTCACTTGACACATCGCTCATATATTTATACTAGCTACCCGACGAGGCTTCTCACGTGTATAATTTACTTATGAAGATAACATGAATGTACTAGAAAAACTATTTAAATAGATTTTATATCGTTATATACAATCTCGTGGTACAATGTATAATACGATATTTTATTAAAACCGATCAACTAAACTTGTAAATCTGTATTACTGTTTCTAATTTTTAGCGATAGGTTTCACAATCGTGTGATCGGTAGCAGCTTTATATATATCTCATATATAAAAACTATCTACGCAAAACTTAAAAATTCTCAAATATCTTATTAATATATAATAATATATTAAATAGATTGATTTGCTAAAAGCACGGTTGTAGACGTAAATTTGATTGTCATATTAACTTACAGACCTATCCAGTTTATCATGAGGATTGTTTTTGCACCATTTGTTAGCTTTAAGTATTAGTTAAAAGATCGCGTGTCAATTGATCCGTGATTGAGCTGCATTATTGTGTCTGTTATAGTTTTTCCGACAATTTGTCAATTTAAAACATTTCAGAACAGTTAGTTTAATTGCGACAACAATAATTATGCGATTTTTTGTATTTAAGTGACACAATGTTGATATTACGTTTGTATACTTTGTAGTAGTTAATTAAAATATTTGTTTGATGTATCTACATTGTTGAAAAAAAAACATAGTAATCAGTTAAAAAGTTAAACTTGTATTGGGGCTGAAACATTCAGAAATCTTAAGCACGTGCAGAATTACATTTTGAAAAGGAAATTGTAACTAATAAATATATACAAGCAATTGATTTGGTATTCTTAAAATTTTTAGTTTGAAAGAATACTATCAGTAGGCGACATATGTATGTAAGAAAAAGCTAATTTTCGAGTTAAACGCGTTGATGTCTTTTCTATGTAACAATATTTATTTTGATTATTTTCTAGTCGAAAATATGCGTAATATTTAATTATATCTTATTTATGCAACATTATATATACTATAATATATATTATAGACGTGTGATTTTCGACTTCTTATTTTATTTGAATAATAATAATTGTTTTATGGCAACTATAAGAATATAAATATAGTCATAGCTAAATAAATGAGACCCTGAAATTGGGATTTTACTATTGGAACCTATTTTTTTTTTATTTCAATCATTTATTTTAGCTTAGATATCATGCTAATGGTCGTAATAGATCAATTGGAAGTAAGATTTACTGAGGATCTGATTACTCCAATTGTTATTCATAAATGCAGCTGATAAAATTGTAGTAAAAGTACAGTAATACCACAAGACACATCATATCAGACAATGGTGTTACAGGTGGAATAAATTATCACATAAATAGCAACTCAAGTTTAACGGCATGTGGACCGTTATCACGACCCCTATACCTCTTGAAGACGCATCTCGTGTATATTGTGTATTATCTATGGTTGATAATAAAATGAACAAAGTTCAATGATTTTTTGAAATGTCTGTTTATGGTAGGTAACCAATCATATTTTCTTTAACTGTTTTATTAGTACTTTTAGTAATTTGTGAGGTTACAATGAGCGTCATAAATGTTGACATTCCGTCCATTATGCACCGTTCACTTCAAGTTGGTTTTCCTTCTCATCATGGCAAAAGCAGAAAGTGTAGGCGGTTGTTTAAGCTCAGTGTGCAAAACTAGTAAGGTGTTTACTTAAGGTTCGAGTTCTAGATTAGATTAGATTCAAGATCTAATTATCTTGAACTCGAACACAAATAGTTAATACAAATTGTCTATTAATGTAACTCAATAGATATCGCATCATACCCTTCAAACCGAATAAGGACTCAGGCCATGGTGTCAAGTAATGAAAAAGGACCTTAATTTATAAATGTTTGTATCTATTAACAATAAATATCTAACTATCAGAGTGTGGCACGCGGTGATTTTTTAGGCAAGTGTTCTTTTCTAAGATTGGAGTTCATCGTATGAACGATAAGACGTAATGGTAAAAGAACAAACATGAACATATTGAATTATTCGTTTCAGAGATTAATACATATAGATGTAACATAAAATATGTGACGTATATAATATATATCTCTCCCTTGTTTATAGTTAATTTGATATCATGATTATGTTAACAGCCAAATATTTTGATTGGGCTATTAATTCTATTGTATTTGAACTAACAATCTACGGCGACTTTGCTCAGGTGCACTTTGTCATAAAGAAAGTCAATTTAATAGACCAACTTATAAGAAACATGTATATCGGGCTTTTTAATTTAGAAAATATTAATAGTTATGCACTTATTCAAACTATAATCTCGTTTACAAAAGAACTAAGAGAAGACAAAGGCATTTAAGAAATTATCGGCTTTGCTTGAAATTTATTTTTTTTTGTTTATTATCATAAGTTTTGTTATTTACGTATACGCGTTGGTCAAAAAGAATTTTCTGTCGAGTCACGTCAGACAATACCGACATGATACGTGGAGCGCTTCTAGAGAGTTTCTCCGTTACCGGCTAGCCACAGGTGCTAACGGTACACACTGGCCAAATTAGTTCGGAATTTATTCATTCCGTACGCATCTGACCTTCTTGTCACTAAACTGGGTCGCTATATGAACCCGAATGTCCTATATCTGACATATTTAACTATTTCCGATATTTTAATTGGTAATTTTGATTTTATATGAAGTTATTACATATTTTTAAATATAGTTTTTAATATTTTAACATTTCTAAAGTGTTATAGTTTTATTCATATATATAAAATATTATCTTTCACCCGTTTTACCTGACAAAAAGGAACTGGCGAAGGACTCATCCTGGGCGATGGTGAATGGCAGCGCCAACAAGAAAACCACAGTAATCACTATCATGGTGCACACACGGCGTCAGGAACTTGGCATGGCGTGCGGACGCCGCGTCGCCTGATACAGCACTAGTGAAAGAAAGAAAGGTGTCCGCTTCGTCGGTATTATAGATTAAAAAATGTGCTCGCAGAAACGTTAAATACTTTGTTTTAGCCCAATTATAATTATTTACCTACAATTATCTGTTATACAGCCTTTGCGTACAATACTAGGACTCCCACTTAAATATTTAGTACTGACATACAGAAATGTACACTTCATAAAATGTACACTGATTTATGAAGATTACATTTTTATAAAAGTACACCTTTTGAGTAAATATTGGTAAACAAATTGTCAGAGAAATCTTGCAAAATTTGAAGATGGTATTATCGTAAATATTTTATTAAAAAGATATTTCTTAAATAATATTTTAAGCTTTAGATATAGTTTTCATTACTATAATAGGTAAACGTGATAAATCTTTATCTGTACAATCTAAGGTACCATTTAACCTCAGAGAGGGGTCCAATGAGCCTATCAAGTCTTTTAAATAAATACTCTTTGCCGTTTAGCGTTTCTGGCGAGCTGACTACTCACCGTAATATTATCCTCGATGATAATGTAATGAATGAAAACGTCCATTGATTAGCATTATTAGAACTACGAAGGTTTTCTCAGTATCTGACCCGTAGGAGCATTTAGAATGAAAAGTGTAAAATTTATATCAAATTGCCTTTCTTTAAACCTATTATATATAATGTCGCCTGCTATTTTTTCTGCCACTTCTAATATTTATATTTGAGTTTAAACACACAAAGAAAGTCACGAAATAATTCTAAACTTAAAAATCGATTGATAACGTAATAATAAGTGACGAAAATATTTTAGAACTCCCATCAATTCTGTACATTGAATTTTGGTGTTCATATTGTTCATATAAAGCACAAATATCACATATATCTCTCTGACGTTTAAAAAATCAACGCCGTTCTATTTAATACTTTTTTCTTTATATTCTTTTTTCTCGCTGGCCATGACGCCTTGGTCACAGACTAAGAAACGGTAGGAATTTTTATTAAAAAAGGTTCAAATAATTTATAAGACACTGTTATACAGATTATAATTTAATCGTTTAATATAAATTTACAATTTGATTATCATCAAAAAAACACTGCTTCTTCATCATTAGATACGTTTTTCAGTATTTTCACTGAAGTTAATGTTGTGATTGGAAAATTAGCACACATTAATACAATAATTGAATATCATATGTAGATGCAGTCCGTATTAGGTAAAATTTTCGTCTGCCTCTATAGTTTTACCTCTACATACCAATATTAAATTAATATTTGTCAATTACTACGAGATGATAGAATTTGGAACAATCTACAGTAATGTTAAACGTAACTTATTATAATTATATTTAGCGGTGGTATTAAGCAAAGACTAACTAGAAATTAACTTGTGTCCAATTACTTGTGACGATTCATGTTGCATGTTTTCCAAAGTTTTAAATAAAATCTATACATATCAATTAGTAGGAACCGCGTGACATTTATTAAATTTATGCAAAAAAAGTAATATGATTGTCACCTAGAAGTATTTGATAAAATCAATATAAGTTTCATCATATGTGTGTTCTAAATATACAGGGAACACTACTAATACACGAAAGAAGCATGGGAGACGCTATAGTTCAGGATATAAAAATATCGAAAGAAAAAGAATTTGGACGACTTCTGACACCTCGGGATCAAGGTGTATTTATTATCCTTCATATAAGCACAAATATTTCAAGCCACAGACTATAGATAAGAGTCGAAACGTCTTTCAAAACAGTCCTGCTGTTTCAAGATTTGTCTCATTTAAGGCATTCTGTGAATATGGTGTATACATATGCAAAAATATACACGTCCCATTTAAAAAAGAAATACCTCATTATCCTATAGATTTTAAAACATACATCCACGAGAGTTTAATTAATACATTCCTAATTACTAGTTTTAATTAGCCCTTTCAAGTTATTCAAGCTCGTAAATGCATAAGCATGTTCTTTTTTGTTACGGTTTCGCAGCTACATCGCTTAACTATATTTGATGGGTTTCCATACCAAAATGTAGATAAAGGTTAAAATCTACTCTTTAGTTAAGCAGCGGTATACCACTAGCTCGTAAAAAAGTTCCGTTTTAATTATTAACCTAAAAATATAGTTCCAAAGCAGTCCATAAAATGTTTAATTAATGAATACCTTTCCACATAAAACAAGCACTTTTTACTTCATAATTATATGGAAGATCTTTAGTTTCAGCGCTTTTTCTGTAAATAAATCAACGTATTTTCGTAACTAAATACAAATTATCATCAATGATTGTTGACTAATGCAGTTGATTTATGAATATCTACAAAACATCTGATGTTATTGCGCGTTAGACAAACAAATGTTTTTAAATCAAAATATATTAATACAATAACGTTTATTTTCTCAAATATACTTAAATCAAGCGAAATTAAAATATTTAATTTGACTATATAATTTTACTTTCTAACTATAATCTAATTATAAGAATATTTCATTCTAATAAAATCATACAGTTACTGGTTTTCAGTTTTTATCGTGGAGCGGTGTCGATTTCTTTGCAGAAAATGCAGGCAATCTTGAAGGCTTTTTGAATGGCATAGATTGATTCATATTTTCCTTGCCATCTTTTGTCTTCTGTAAAAAAAGTTAATTTATTAATTAGCATACTTTAAATTTTACTTTGTAACAAACAAATTATTTCTAGTTATTCTGAGAGAAATATAGATTTCGCAATTCGCATTTTACATATTGATAACGAAACTTGGTATATGTTTTCATTGATTATTATTATTTTTTTAATTTTAATCGAAGCGGATTTTCCAATGTGGTAAAAGTGTGAAGTTTGCTGTAGCGTTATTTATGGAGTGATTTCAATCACATTTGGATATAATATTAAGAAAATAATACTGTGCAAGTTGTTGCACACAAATTCGGCGAATTGAAACATTTTATTCAGAGATAGTTCAGTGTTATACAGCGTTTCGTTTAGATTTTGATGATTATATAATATAGTCTAACTAAGCATTTGATTTTTTCATCTGCTAGTCACATAAATACAATTAATTACCCGATATGCGTATATGTCCAACTCGGAAGCCGATTTCATGATAGAGAGTGTGTGTTGAACATCAGTAGACGCCGGCGACTGTTTTATTTCATCAGGTGATGATAGTTGTTCGTCTGAGGAAGGCCGTTGCGCATTGAAAGGAGAGGGGGTCTGTATCGCCAAAGTGGAGTCTTCAGAATCAGTGGACTCAGAGTCGCTCTGTCATAACAATGTTAATACTCAAAATGAAAAATTATTAATGACTATTGTATGTAAAAATTACGCATAATTGACTATCAATTATATATAAAAATATTTTCATTATTTTATACAGCTATCAACACTATGTCATATTGTTTTAATATTAACAGGTTCACTTGCAGTTCTATTTAACTAAATAATATGTAATATTTAAGACCATCTTAACATTAAATAATCCACAGTCTTTAACAGTGTCGGGATATAGGCCTTTTATAAGTTAAGACCTTATAAAAATTTATTCTCTTATTCTTAATTGGAGTCGAGGCTATAAGCTTTACATTAGTACAAGAGGTTAGAGGAAATAATAATCACTTATTTTGCTTTAACGAAAATTACCAGTGAAACCGGACACATAATGTGTGTGCGTCATAAAGTAACATGCAATTTTCTAACTTTAGTGTCATTCCGACCAGGATTTTAACCATTAAATACTACTAAATTTATTGCATTCAGCTGGAGATTAAGTTAGTTGCCATAAAAAATCCTCTTATATTTAACTCTGCAAATATGATATATTGTTTAATAAAGTGTGTGAGGTACTTGTATGACTGTGATGCTGTCGTCGTGTCTTGTTCTGTGCGTAGCTCTGAATCGAGTCAGGATCCTTTCATGGGGAGATGTTGCAGCGAGCGTACGCGGGTATACGTACTGCTTACGTGCGGGAGTATTCCCTGTTGAAAATGTACTTGTTACTTTTGCCAGGTATAACAAAAATATAATCAAACCAGGTGTCTTTAGTGCGCAATGTGTACTTGTCGCTAGAAAAATTACCTCGTCAACATGTTTTATAACACACAACAAACTTGAAGTTAATATAATAGTAAGGGAAACGTCGTTTTTATGATGTATTATTACAGAATTCGACTCATTCAATTTTCGAATCCTTCCCAGACTTATGTATCATTCTTAACAACAATTAGAAAACAAAATATGAATAATTAATATCAGAGCCACGAAACACAATTTTAGCATAGGGATTTCTTCAGTTAATCCTATGGGACCATCAAAAATTAATATAAGTTAAAATATTACCGGATGGTGAATACACGACATATTCTTCGTTAAGGCATCGCCCTTCGAGCTCTTCTAGCTGCGAAACCTCGTTGGCGACGCACTCGGTGTAGTGCTGCGTCTTTTGCTGCAGCGTCATTAGCGCTTCGTCTTGCAAAAGCTGCTGCTGTTGTGTCGCGGCGAGCAACATCTCATTATGTGAAGAGAGTGTAGACAGCGCAGCCGTACTACTTGCTATTGCGCTCTAAAATAGGATTTTATTTAATTTACATTTTTTGTTCGTCAAGTCTCTCTTAATATATGAATCATTTACTAATAATATAGATAAAGATAAATTTTATTATATAATTTTGTGAAAAATTTTATGTTTAAATAAATGAAAAAAGTATTTTTTTTCTATTTCTATTACAGTTATGCTGGTTATACAGCTTAACGAAAAGTCATTTTAATACCAATCAAAATTTAGGAAACAGCATAAAAAAAGATTCAAGAAAAGAGTAGGAACGTAACAACTATTTGGAATCTCTTAACACAATAGAAATAAGTGAGTATAAGAGGGATTGCTGCATGAAGTTTTGTCCAGATTACGATACTTACATGTATCTCCTGTACTAGGGATTCGGCCGCATTTTGACACGCCTGCGCCTGCGCGTCCAACAGGCTCGACAGTTCAGACGTCACATGCGTCATGTTTTCTTCGTTTATATTCATTGCTTTACTGGATTCTTCCTACGTACAATTAATAGAATTCGACGTATACAAATCAATATAATTTGTTGAATTAGCTTTATTTTGTGCGTGTTTAAGTTTTTATGTTGTTTTTATTTACGTGACAGAATACATTTAAAAACTATTTGAACGCATTGATACGCATTTTTATTAATTAATTTTACAATTACTATTGTTTTATTTTACGTTAATTGTTGAGTGCAACGAATTATTTCGTAATTTAAGATTAAATAATCTAAACTCTGAAATACTTACGTGGACGTATCTCTGCGTATCCCGTATCGAATTGATGAAGTTATCCTTCACAAGCTCGACGATTTTAAGCGCGTTCACGTTCAGCTCCCCGCACGCCATAACGATACTTGCGTTGCCTGCGCGCATTAATATACACGTTAATATATACATAAAAGTTGTACCACACTTTCAATTTGATAGTTACACAATCAAATCAGTATTTTTTTAATGGCACAATTAAAAGTAAATCTTTAAGAATTTATATTTTATACTATTGCATAATTGTAAGCTAAAATAAAGGCAGAGTCGCACAATGAACAAGACATTACCAGATTGATGTTTTCATGTAAAATTTTTACTATAATGAAAAGATACATGTTTACATGTATCAGTGACAAGTCAAAGTAAGTGATATTGTCCTACTACACAGTTCTGTGTGCATTTTATTAATCAAATTCTCTAGAAGTATCTAATCATGTCTTATAAAGCTGGTTTAACCGAAATATTTATTCAGATCAATACCCTGAATTTGAATTTAGCCTTCAAAGTAATTTGTAATTAAAAATTCTATGAAATATTACACTACCTTTCCTAGTTTCTACGTGTTCCATCTCTGCAGTGCTCATATGTTTTTCCATACCCTTCTCAATTTCTTCCAGCTTATTAACAATTTCTTGTACTTCCCTCTCATTCTGAGCCTTCATTTCATTCAACCATTTTGAATGGCTATCCACTTTTTTCTCAAACCTTAAAGATCAACAGAAAAATATGACTTTAATTTAATGGTTGGACACCAGTAATACACAGAGTGTATTAAGATACTTCTTTAATGTTACTTTGAGAACTCATATAATGAAACGTCTATAAGCCAAGAAATAAGTTTAGCTTAAATTTAATTTGTAAGGTACTAAAGCAACCATTTAAAAAGTGGTATTTTGACAATTCTCAAATAAAGAAACAAAATCACTTTCGCATTAAGATAAAGTCGAGGAAATATAAACTACCATCTCTGTTCATAATCAATCTCTCTCATTCTGTCAGCGTGTCTCTCTTCAAGGATGTTTCTTTGTGATGCAACATGTCTTTCTATGCGCTGTTCTAACTCTTTCCTTTCGTTTTCCGCCCAGGAAGACAGTTGTGCCTCTAGTTCAGTCTTCTCGTTCTTAATGGTCGACAATTGTCTATCGATTCGTCTTTCAGTCTCATTTTTGTCTTCTATTATTAGCTAAAATAATAATATTATTATTAGATTACGATTTAGTTGCCAAAAAACTAATTATTTAAGATTTTGATATTGAAACTACATAAAATTATACAAAAACAATATCAACATACAAAATTATAATCGCAATTCATACTTAAATCTTGTCTAGATGTTTTAAAACGATTGTAGACATACATGCAAATATACATGTAACATTATATATTTTATAAGAAATATAAATGAATAAATATATTTCTGTCTCCAACTATGAATTCATTACTATTCTATCAGTTTTTCTTGATTTTTAGTCATCTTGATAAAATAAGCCTCAAAGTGAAGACGATACCTCCTTTACTTCTAAATACGAATCCAAGATCAAACTAAAAGTGATATTTCTGTTTATAATAAATATAAATAATTACAGCAAGCCTCTGTTGTATTTGTTGATCGAACGCGACCCGTTTGAACCGCAACGTGTCGGCGAGATCACGTGCGATTGTCGCATGTCGATCGCCAGTGTCGCGGCAGTTTATAGCCCAACGTAATGATGTTTCCTCCAGCGACATCACACGACTTGTAGTATCACTGTGCTGTAAAAGATTTTCAAGTTTTTATATATTTTGTGAAAAAATACTTCTTTACGGATCCTAAACCTTGGTGAACATAAGACAAATTGCTAATTTTTCATATAAATGTAGCTTCTTCCAATACCTAGCTTCCTTGGACGGCAATTTTATTAAGGTGTAGAATATTCGTAAAGATAGAGAATTATAACATCAACCATTTATATCACAAAATTTAAGTAGTTTTTCTTATTAACTGGTTAAACAGATACATTTTATGAATTTTTGTCTAACCCAATACTGGAGGAACTTGTCAAGGTCGGCGCACATGTCGATTTCGGCTGCCCGCTGGAGACAAGCTGAGAGACAGCGGGCGAAGTCGTTAAGGGAGGAATTTACGCGGTCCTGCTGCAACACTACCTCTGACCTCATTTTCTGTTTGTGTTCTGATGTCTGCGCCTCTAGGGTGGTTCGCACTTCATTGTTCAGTGATATCACCTAGAAACGGAATTTAAATAAAAGTTCTATTAAAACACACAATTTTAATAGGTGAAATAAAAGCTTATGCTTTCTTTTTCAAGATATCGTGTGCTCACACCAGGTTTGGTAAGTAGTTAAAGTAACTATAAATAAATACACACACAATCCCCGTTATAAAACGGGGGTAAGACCACCTAATAAAAAATAAATATTTGTTTATTATTATATATATGAACAGTAAAGCACCATAATTATGTATATACCTTGTCAGCAGTGTGTTTCTCCATCTGTAATGTCTCTTGAAGTGTCTGTTTACTTTGTGTCAACATTTCACATGTGTTAGATGTATATTTATCTGAAATTCAAATACCAGTGTAATTAAAAGAAATAGTAGTGATTTAGGCATATTGAAAAAAATATATGTGCCTTTATAGTATCTGTATTCTTATAAAATAATAGTAACAAATTTATCTTATTTGCAGTAGTTCTATGATTTTTAAACAACTCCAAAAAAGGAGGAGGTTCTGTTTTCGACTGTGTGACCTTTTTTATTAGACTTAAATTAAAAGTCAACAATTTTTTCGTTTGATAATAGACATTTGCTGCCTTTTCTAAAGGTGTGCTGACTTTATTTCTATCAAAATTTATGAAATGTGATATATTGGAGTTAGTCAATTATTTGATAAAATTCTAATAATATATGTTTATATTTCTACATTACAACACCTCCTTTTCAATCATGACACTAGTAGGAAAAGTTAAAAATTATAACGGAACTATTAATCTTTAAAACAGTAAAGCACAATTCCGCATCAGTCTAAGAGTGAATTTTTATCTATAATCTTGAACATATAATTATTATCACGTAGTCGAGATTTTTTCAATTCTGGATGACCGGCACAAAAACTTACTGGCAACATTGTGAATGTTAAGATGCGCCGAGTTGATATCGGCCTGATGTTGCTGTGTTCCACGCGCAATTTTCCCGCGATGCTGCGACGAAAGTTCGCGGTACGTTCGTGTTATTTCTAAATTGGTCGATTCAACCGACCTGGTAGAAAAAGGTAATCTTAAGAAAATAATTTACGATATATCGTTTATAAGACAAATTATGAAAATTCATATCAATCAAATTATTGTATTCACAATCACACGGTAACTGTCTGATGGCAACGTATCAAAATTATACATTGTACTTTACGTAATAAACATAATTTATCGACAGATTACTACCGAGTGAGATATATTATGAAAATATTGTGATTTTAATCATATGTATCTATACCTACATATAATAAATCAGTAAAAGCCGCGTGCTAATTAATGTATTTAATGAATTTATGATTAACTAGATGTGGTATTCAAAATTAACATGAACGCGTCGGTAGCCGCGACTAAAGGTTCGTTATGGTAAAACCAACCTCCGTCTATCGACTGTGTCATGTAAGCAGTTCGCGTCATAAGCCGCGACTTCAGCCACCTGCAGAAGCTGCTGCGCTTGAGCAGATAAATTTTTCTCAGTTTCTTGTTGCTTTTCAACTAGATAACGTTGTTCTTCAAAGTGTTGTTTGGTTTTTTCTAACATCTATAAATAAAAAAATCGATTTCACCGTTTGTAATATATTTTTTCTAAATCAAATTATTTATCTCAAAATAGTTCATACACAAAATTATAAACATAAATTAAAGCAGCCCCACTTACGTGGTTTGTATTGCTGAGTTTATTCTCAGTATCACGTAGGCGATCGTATGTTTCCTTAAGAGACTGTCTCTCAGCAAAGAGCGCTCCATTCAGTTCACTAAACATTTTTTTAGTGCGCATCATCTGTTCCTCCATATCGCGCTCCTTTCTTATTAACTCTTGGATTTCCTTCCTTTGCTCTTCTTGCTTGAAAGTCATTTCCGCGTATGTTTCGTTAGGTAAATAGATACCTAATAAAACATTTAAAGATGAATATAAAATATATAATACCTATTTACGTGACTTGAGTATTCGCTAAGTCATTTAATCCTTTTGATGTAACTTTGACTGAGATATGGTTAATTTTATTAGAGTTAATTAGATAATCTGTGTGAATTAAAATATTCTATCATTGAGACATATTCATGTGTTTTTTCATTGATTATTCTTCTTTAATGGTAATTACAGACTTAAATAAAAAGTTTTCTTTTTATCGTTCTACCTGGGTCTACTGGCTGGTTATGCTTAATTAGCATACCAGTAATTCTTATAAGCGATAACAAAGGCTATATAATATCTAGGGAAAGTGTCACTAAAAAGATTTATAGTAAAAGATAGAACCAAACTTAAAAAAAATCAAACATAATATATTACCATTTTTATCCCGCGCCGCCTGCAAGTCGCGCTTCAATTTATCAATTTCTT
>JAOSYY010000012.1:11265062-11294511 GCA_025727935.1 Hebomoia glaucippe | reverse complement strand
CCAAATCATTGTCCACTTACTGGTGTTAAATATAAGAAACCAAATTGTATTGCCTTTCAGAAACAATAAAAAAAAAACTATATAATGCCTAATTTTATTACAATCAATTAGATGGTAATTTTGGCATTGAATATGTCAATCTGGTTTTGTAAATGATAAATTTATAGATCAAAATCTAAAGATGATATGTTATCTCATCATAAAGTTCAATAACTAGTACGAATACAGAAGAATTTGTCTAGTTCATATCGAAATATTAATCATAGAAGTGTATATTGCTTTCTTCAAATTATAATACTGGTAGAAAGAAACTTACAGTAATTTCTTCTAATCCATTGACAATATTAGAGCCTTTCCGTGTGACATCCTCATAGATCCTCAGCTTAGAGTTATCCTCAGAGGTGGAAAGTAGATCAAACAGCTCCTCATTGTACAGCTCCAGATAGGAAACCCGCACATTATATTCTGTGTTTGTGAGACGGAGCCCATCAAACAGTTCGCTAAGTGCACGAGGGATAATGCCAGCTTCAGGATCCTAATACAAATGACAAGACAATACAAAATCATTACAAAATGGCAGCTTTTCAGTGCTAAGAACAAGGTGATAGATTGTCTACATAGAATATATATAGTTTCAAACAAACTTATAAATAAATAATAAATGGTACTATAATATAATGCATTTAATTAATAAATTATTTTCATTTTGTTTAGAGGACTATTAACTGTAGAGTTTCCATAAATAATACAAAACCAAAACTATCTGAAAATGCCACTATTTCACCAATCTATGGAATATAAAACAGATAAAGATGGGACTTTCGATGTACACTTTTACATAGGTAGCCAATAGATATTGAAAGTTACTGATTGTCCCCCTATCGAGAAAAGGGTCTAAAGGCTCTAATTTCATTTTCTAAAGCTAATTTTGACCCCAGTGATTATGAATTAAACATAAAGATAACTCTTACTTACACTTTCCCAAGAAGTTTCACAATTTCCCCCTTCTCCCACCATAGTGTGCGTTTTTCCTGTCCCGGTCTGTCCATATGCAAACACAGTACAATTGTACCCAGCCAGGACTTCCACAATCAATGGACTTACAACTTCCTTGTATACTTCATGCTGTTAATAATTTATGTTAGCATTTACTTGTATCTAAGTACTTGGCATAAATTGAATATAAAAAATAGAAAACAAATTTAAAGTGTAAAGTACTAAAAAAATCCTTCATCACACCCTACTAATAAACTTTCATTAATCTTCAAGCTAAATCTATATGATTTAGTAATAATCTTTTACAAATGGTATTCTGCTAGCATAAATACAAAATATTCCAACTTAACTAAATAAATGGAATTATTTAATCATATATTCCCAATATAGAAATCCTACTCACAGTATATAGCAACATGCCATTATTGCTCATCATAGAAATTCCGATAATAAGAAACTTTACAATGATTACATAGTAGTTATAGATACACCTACAAATTTATCTATATAGATAGATCACTTTCTAAAATTCAACTACGGCTGTAGTAAATTTTTTACTTATTACATTTCACAATTAACTTTAATGTCTGTATAGAAAGAGATTTATATATATTTTATATAAGTTACCTGATTACTTTGTGGTGGGAATGCCCGGTCAAACGTGAATTTCTTATTATGGGAACTTTGATTAGACTGACGAACAACTACTTCACGTCCATTTATAACTTCAACCACACCAAGAGATTTAATGTCCTTCTCACGTTGATTCAGAGGTCTATAAAATGATATCAAATTATAAATATTACAAAAATAATTATATCTGAGCACAATCAGTTTAAACATTAGAAGTGTTTAAATCTATCGAATGTTACTAATAATATATCTTAAATGACTAAAATATGAATTTATTTAAAGCATACTATACTGATATTAATGACATTTAATTCATTATACATTGTATGTTGGAAGATAAGTAGTAATATCAAATGATACAAGAGAAAGAAAAAAAGAGAGAAAAACTAGAAATTTCCTTACTTCTGAAATCTTCATCCATATACAGACAAGATGGAGAACTTAAAATCAAGAAGGCTATGACACACGATAATAAAATATAGTAATTACTTCATATTATATTGAATATATATATATATATATATATATTTTTACATATATGGAATGGAATGGAAAAAAATATGGAATAAATGTACATCATGAATACTACCTCAGTCTCACGAACACTTGGATATTCTGATTTTTCTCTTTTCTGTTACCCTTTTCTGACGCCATTTTAACACAATACAATTATATATTTTGCAAAAGTTATTTCTTAATAAAACTTATATAAATACAATTTAAACACAAATTAATAAACGTAGAAAAATTCATCACATATAACAGCGAGTCGTTAGAAAACAATACGTTGAAATTCAAATTTAGACAACTGGCGTTCAAAAAGCGTCAATTTAATTGTGTATTGCCATTTGAAAATATTTTTATTGCATTTTGTATTATCACGTGAAAGTAACAGAATTTTCAATATTGATATAAATATAATACAAGTTTTAAAATATCAATAATGTTATATATTTAAATAATAATGTTCGTAACTCTTCACTGTGCCATAGAAAATCTTTTTTGCTTTTAACAATAAGTTTATAGATGACGCTTTCAATAATATTAAGAACCGTACTAGATGTCGTTCAATGTAAAATATCAAAAACTTACTGCTATGAATAATTCGCAAAGAACTTGTACAAATAAGTATTTATTGGCATATATGAATGTTATCTTCCTTTAATTATTTGTGTGTATGTTTATAAATGTAAGATGCCCAATCATAGCTGTACCTTTATTTTCCTATAAGATATTATAAAATGCGGGACTTTAATTTACAGAAAAAAAATAAATAAATTTTAGTCTCCTCCTTATTTATGTATGTCCTTTTGAAATTAGGCATAATTAATTATTATATGTGCCTTTGAACAAGGTGAATCTTGCACTTTTGAAATACTTATTTGTTTTAATACGTCAACAACAATACAAAATTGGATAAATGAGCGCAGTCGTTATTTTTTTGCTGGTAACACTCATTACACCATTTCCCGCGCTTTCTTGAAAATTAAAGAGTCGCCGCATTAATTTTATCTGTACGTTGTTTTTGCGTCTGTTAGCCGGCGATATGGCGGGAAGTTTTTGTAGACGCTGCGCCGAGCTTCCCAGACTCCATCTCGTGGCAAAAACTAGACGTGCCGCTAAGGGAATTTAGAGCAAAAACCATAAGGTTTAGTCTTGGTTTAACACAGTATTCAGCTATACGTTAACATACCCTTATAGAATTATAAATTATACCACTTCCTTGTGTTTGATGCTAACTTTTAGCCGATATCTTGAAAGAATAAGTTCCTATGCTACTTATTAAACGTTCAATACCTTTATGTGCACATGTAAAAGCCATCTTTACTAATGCATTGTGATATACTCATATTGCGTCCACGTCGTTATTATATAATAGAATTAATTATCAATAGTTAAAATAATATTCCATAGACTTCGTAAATATAACAGTAGGTACATTAAGTTTCTTGCAATGTAAGTTAACATTATTAAGTTAATTTCGAAAACCAGTTTTTTAATTACTGCATCTGTACTTTTGTAAGATACCCTGAGAAGCACAGGTATTATATTAGATTTTAAAACAAAACTAATCTCACAACTTTGTTGTTTATATAGAAAAAATAGAATTCCAAGATACTTTGAAGCTCGAATAAAACTTATAAATTTAAAATTTTGTGTGTGTCAAGCCTTAGTTCGCTCGATAACTGGCGACGTCGATGAAATACTATGAGTTCCTTTAACTTTTTACCGCGTTGCAGCTTTTTCAGTGCCATTTGCATCGCGCGCCGCCATTTTATAGTTTTTCCCGCGCATCCGAAATGACGTTACGTTCCGAATACAGTTGAATAAAAAGTATTCGGCGAAATTCTTGTTTTATTAATGCACATTTACGTGTAAATCTTAACGGAATTAATATGATTTACATGACATACATATTGTTTTTGAGCAAATTCTTTTTGGCATTGATTTATTTAAAGATATTTTCAAGTAAGAAATTTATTCTGTTAAGATCTCTAATAAGATACAACTAATTGTGATGTTAAACTAATAAGAATAGAAATACTGATTCAGTTTTACATTTAATTTATTTTTCGGCTTAAATTTTTTTAAAAAGAAATATAATAGTATAATATAATTTATCTTTTACATTAATAGCAGCATATAGGACTTAACAGGGACAATTTATGACATAGAAAGTTCCTTAACGCTTTCTCAATAATGAATTAATTTGCACCTACTATTATTTATTCAGTGTTTTTATTCCCAATAACTTATTTAGATTGTATTATATAACTGATTAAAAGAATATTTTTTCACCTACATTGAGATAATTTATTATACTTATGTTTATTTTACATAGGGCATTTTAATATTTTTTAAAGACAATTTAAAGAAAAATATAAAGTTTCAGGTTTCATTACCTATGATAGCCCGGTCGCGCCCTGAACAAGTTGTTATGCGATTAGTGAAGAAAAGTTTAATGCGAGGCGAGGCATCGTGAGAAAATACACATTGGAGAGTCCGCTACCGCGTGTGGAGCTCGGAGGTAAGCGGATTGATGTGTATTATGTATACTACGAGACACAAGATGGTAATTAATGCTTATTAACACCATACATTGTTGACCGTATTTATCTCATTATTCTCTTAACCATAGCCTGTATACAAATGTATGGTTTAACTTTACAATATCTAAATATTTCATTTTTGCAGTTTAGGGACTTCCAGCTGGAATAATTAAAATATATTTTAAAGTTTTCCATTAAAAATATGAGCTACAGATTATATGAGTCTTATTTATTTATCTTACTAAGTAATTCTGTATTGTAAAAGTTTTTTAATTAAAATTTGCTAAGGTTATAAAAGAAAAAGTCCTTTGTACTGCTTTTCTTCTTTGTTATACATACTTTATTTGTATAAATTTTCCCGCGCATTTAGTGGTGTCAGTTTTTCTGTAAATAATATCTAAGGGACCATTAAGGCAGTGTAGGTTTTTCCTCGGCCGGTGAAAGGTTGTAGTGACGCTGGCTGGTTGGAAATATGTCGATATGATAAACTTACCACTCGCCAACCAGTAGTGTGGGAAACCTTTTTGTGAAAACAACGGAAAAAACTATGAGAACCGTTTTAGAAAATTTATTTGCGCGCGCTTTTCTTTTATGTGTTAAATTGTTTTGAAATTTATTGTATATGTATAGTTTACCTACAGTTAAACTTTTTTACTTTACTTAGATACATTTTTTTTCAATTAAAGGCCTAAGAAGTAGATATATTTGTATCGTATACGAGAAAATAAAAGCTTTTAAGTACTTTTTGAAATTCTATAATTCTTTAATGATAATAATGCAATATCTAGGTATAATTAATTATATTCTGTTTAATTAATATAAACCTTAAACTTAGCGCCTGGTTTAACTGTGCAACTTACCTAAAAAAATGTTCTTCAAATTCAGAAGTACCAAAAACATCAAAAACCAACTTAAAATTTAAAAGTAAAATAAAGTCTTAGCAAAAAATAGGTCAGGTTGACCCGTTCGTGGCGGAATCAAATTAAAAATGATAATCAGTTACAAAAGCATAATTCTCGATTGGCCCAAAAGTGGTTCGCGGAAATGGTAAAAAAACTTATAAAATGGCCGCGCGGCAACGCTACGGTTTGATTTGCAAAAAACAATGTTTTATAAATATAGGTTATGCGATCGCACGCTTTCTTTTATGGCCTTTTTTGAGACTGCACATTTTAAGAATTTATTTTTAATGAGTGGATTTATAACACGGTCTATGTGTATACTCGTATAAGCAATTTTGGCATTCGGATAGAAGCTAAGTTTTGACAAACATTACTTCTAATGTATTTCTCAAAAATTCTATTTTAAATCGACAGGTTTCTTAACATCTAATAATGTTAATACTGATGAGGTTTGTTAGATATGAGCAAACACCTCGATGTGTGGTTAACATAGAGGTGGATTGTTGACCTATTTTTTTACATAAAAATTCATTATTTCAGTAACGTTTTAACTCATTATTTCGGTATCGTTAGAGCATGTTCTACATAGTGGATATAGTAATACTTAAGAATTGCCATAGTATCTTGCGACGTTTGAAGTCTATTTAAAACACGGACCTATTTATAGAAACAAACAAACAAGAATGTTATGAATTCAATATACCTACAGATGATTAGAAATCTTGTACTTATAAGAAAAAAAAAGTAAAAATTAGTTATATTGAAAACATCATAAATTTTAAAAACAATTTTTCCACTTCCACTTCATATACAAATGGTAGATAGTCAGTAGGCGATGAATTATTCAAGGTGATATACCTATCTCTATAAGATTATTTCAAATTATTTGAACACATTTAACTTTTCTAAATTCGTTGTAATATACCTAGCGTTAAGGCATTATTAAAATTTCCTAAAACCGTGTCGCGATCGATAAGTGCGATTAAAAAATTTGAAAGGCGACCCTCGCGAACCCTTTCTGTCCCTACATAAAGACTTGTGTAAAGACGTAACTACACACACAAATTCGGTTATATCCTTTTTTTATGTGAAAGTGTGGGTCGTTTGGAGGGGCTGTGGGGTGCTGGGCGGGGCATTGCAGCTGCAGCGTAGGGCTCCGCATGCGACCCACTGCCTTCAGTCGAGTCGTTCGCTTCATCAAGCAAACGTCACTGCGACTATACGTACGCAAAAGCGCGCGCCAAATACAATTCGAATTTCGTACGCGAATAATTATTATTTGTTTATTCTATATTAGTTCACCTACTTTATTATTTTTTTAAGATAATTTTTGAATTGTGCCAACTATGTCTGATTAAGAAAAAAGTTGTGAAGTTTGGCGGGTTAATGTGTGCAAGTGAGAAAGGGGATATGGAGAGCCCGGGTGAGGAAACGGGACGCTCTACGCACCCCGCACCGCAGCCCAACGGCTCCAATAAGATAATCGGAAGAAACGTGAATGGGACCAGTAAGCAACGCTTAATTTAACAAGTTTTTTATGTTCACCTAAAATAGCGTTTTATAATTAATTTATAAAATTTAATAAATCCTTACCTTATACGTAACGTGATATATCACCATAAGGTTTTTTTATGGTGAAATGGTGTTTAATTAACGTAATGCCGGCACGTTGGGAAATTGTTAGTTTTTTAAAGTTCTCAGAAGGGCAGTTATCTTTTTTAACAACCTAACAATTTAAATATTAAAGATCTATAAATATAGAACATACAATAGCCCTATTTTTGGGAACAATAAATTTTTACATTGGGATAGACTTAACAGAAATGACCTTGAATATTTGACAGGCATAGTTTGATGGAAGTTTAATTTCTATTCATAATAATCGTAAAATGTATATTGATAAACGATTAAACAAACATAGGTATTAAATAATAAAAGTTAGATCCTTAGATTTTATACATTTATTTCAAGATAATAACTAAACGAAACTATATTAACATTATAATTTTTAGGAATTGCAGTTGTCTACAATTTAGTTAGTAGTTATTGAATTACGCAATAATTAAGTTTTCTTATAGTCTATACATTATTATGGGGTTATATTGGTTATACTAATTTTTTAATGTAGGTGTCTTAATTTCTAATTGTACCCGAAAGTTGAAGTAACATTTATGATCACCCAGAATTATTTTTTGTCCTTCTTAGGATATCTTAAAATTCTTAAATTGTTTTGTACATTTTCACTGCACTTCAGAATTACGTTTAAAACTTGTACTTTTTAATCCTTTACTTTTTTATCCTGGACAATTTCTCAGTAGGAATTCAAATATTTTAATTTTTAGTTAATATATGAATAGAAATTTATGTAATCTTTTTTACAGTTACTCGTATTTTATTACTAAATTGTATTTTAACAGATTAAATAATAATAGAAAAATAAATTATCAGATATCGAAAGAAAAATTATCAAATTCCTTCCCATGTAAAAATATAACTTAATTTATTTAAACTTTTTGAAAAACGCTACATAGAGCTGTGTAATTAAATTCCAATTTTTTTTCCGCAACTCCTGGTAGGTATAAAAAGTGAAAATGCCATTTTACAAAAAGTTTACAATTGTTTTAATGGGACGCTTGATGTATCGAGTTTTTTTTAGAACAAGCTGTTATCCATTTAAGTACCAACGAATATAATGAATATGTATGTCTGATCATCAGCACATCCTAAATAATATTTATGAAGAAAAACGTTTACGTGCAGGTATTTTGAATTAAAATATTATAACGTCTTACTTTGCGACTCATGTGTACTTAGTTTCTTTATTAATCAATGATTTATTTATTTTCTATTATAAAACATTTGATTTAGACATTAATATAAATAAATTTGTCAGCAATCGCGCTTTCGATTCTCCCATTGTCTAACATATTTAAATTTCTATTTTAAAGAAGAATAAGAAACAAAATTCCCTTTGGGTTTCAAAACGTTGATAGATGGCAAAGTCTTGTTTCGAGTTTGGTCTATGAAATATCCAAATGTTTAAAATACAAATAAAATCAATAGCGTATCTTTAAATTTAATTAATAAATAATATTATATGAGATAATGAGGTTGCAGTATTACGACTATCAAATGAGTTTCCTGCTCGTTTGTTGCAGCACCTACTCGGCTTGTGGTATGCAAATAGGAAATAGATGCAAGCCGCTTTAGTCTGAACGATAGGTACTAAGAATACGTATTGTAAGCACGGGAAGGTAACATGAAAACTGATTACACAGTGAGCTCATCACAATCCTACAATCTTTTTGTCGCGAGTAATCGCATCGAGAAAAACGCATCGATTCAAAGAAACGCGATGGGATGGGAAGCCGTTACCGGTGTAATTTGCGTTTTTACACAACCATCGGGACTTGCCTCTTTGTCTTCGGATGGACTTTTTGTTTGCTTCTTAATGTTATACGCGACTGATGCTTCTTGATACTTTAAAACAGTAATTTTTAATAACATTTTAAATGATTTTTCAGGTATCTATAGAATATTACACCACATATATATTTATATAGCTTCAAATGTGTACAGTGGGGACTAAAGTTGTGATAAATTTATCTTAATTATTCCGTAAATTCTGAATTGTAAACAAATATTGAATAAACCGCTGGTCGTGGAAAAGAGGTTAGAAAATTCTTTCTGATATGTCTACGCTATCCTCTGATTTTTTTTATATATTTATAAACAAACGAAAAAGATAAATATACAGAGATTAAACCAAATAATACATACGGATTTGAATACTTTTGAAGTTATAAAAGTATCATTTGAAATGTTCACAGCATACATATATTATAATGTAAAAAGTGCATCCAGCGATGTAGTGTGTGGTAAAAACATCGCAAGTACAAAGCATATAATATACACAAAGAGTTTAACGTAAATTGTGGTGTATATAAATAAAATGTACATTATCAAAGAAAATTATTTTTTAAATTGAGTTAATGATATTGTATAACTTCAAATACGTTTAATATTCGAATGACGAGAAATTAAAATGATCGATGCAAGTCTTTATTATATTATACTTCGTGAAATTTCTCTTTATAACCTTCATCTCTTTTAAGTACTCGTAAATAGGATTCGTGACTGTTTTATTTTTATTTATAACTGTTCAATATTTGAAATGTTACTACAGTATACTAATAAAGTTTTAATAACATAAAAAATCGAAGGGTTAACTCTAGTTCTGAAAAGAATGTTATCACAAATTTACAAGCATATGTATACAATTTTAGTTTAAATCGAGGTATCGTTAAGTATCAAGATCTTTCCTAACCATACAGTGGATACAATAAAAAGTGCATAGAATGTAGGTAATATAGGAAAAACCGTGGTAATGAAGGAAAAACGTTTCTCACATGCAGTCGACAAAAACTAACCATTGTGCACTGCATTCATTGTATTCGCGAAAAAAAAAACAATAGACAATTTTCTGTGCTGTTTATGGTAAAGTGTAGACAAAAGATTTTAATAGAATTAATTTAGCTCTTATGTATGTAGAAGATTTTTATCAGTTTTACTTGGAAATAATTATTTACTATAAGTATATATCAAAAATTTGGAAGCTATTTGTCAAAATAACATATATTTTAAGTAACTTAAGCTTTTATTTAACTTCTTATGCAAAACATAGTGAAGTAGTGGATAAGTACGTACTGAAATGTGTTCTTTACAGCAAATGAATTTTGAGCGCAAACCTCATGTTGACCCAGAATAAAAACAACTTTTATGCAAACGTCTGAATAAAATGCAAAAGCAAAAACATATCTTGAATGTACTCGGCTGATAATAACTTGCGCTATAACTATGTTGAGTGCGCCGTCTGAAAAACGAAATGAAATAAAATGGCGGCGAAAAAAGCGCGCGAAACGTCACTACGGTTCTGTACAGAGTATCTACGTAAAAGTTGTAGAGAAATCAGAAACCAAGGAGTATTTAATTATTCTTTTAATTTCGTTTTAAAATATTATTGTATATGTAATAATTTATGTTATCATGTATCCATGTATCCGTGTACCCTTGTATCCATGTATCCACGTATCCATGTGTCCATGATAACATGAATTATTTCCAGGTAAAAAATCATTAAATTATAAGAAAAAGAAGTAAACAAGACGTCCTATAAAACAATAATAAATATAAAACATATACTCGTACAAATAATAAATATAAAACATATACTCGTAGGAACAAAGTTTTAAGTTTCGTAGACTGACTGGAGCCAACCTTGTTGGTGTATAAAGTTGGTCATTGCTACAGAAGAAATCTCCGGAGAAACGCGTGTATACAGAACTAACTTTAAATCAGTGTAATGTATAAACTCTTTGTAATCAAAAAATTAAATGGACAAGTTAGATATACTTACTGCTTATAAATTTTTGTGTTTAAAAGAAGCGATTATTAAAAGAAATGTACATCTATTGAAAACCATTAAAATACAATCAGATGGGTTTTATTTGGGTAGGACAAAACGATTTTTTTACAATAATAATATAAAGAATCTTATTATCATTTGCGCTCCTTCAGTTTTTTGCCGTTAACAACAATGCTTCTGGGAATATGCAAATAGTCTTGATTGTCTTCTTATAGTTTTTTAATCTGTGGTAGCCATGAGGCATCTGTCATATTGCATCTTACGTGTGGATGACGCTCAATGCGAGATGGTTTTTATGGCGTTCATTCGTTATCATGAGGTTTTAGATGCAACGTGAAGGCTTTGTTTAATTATTTATATGTACGTTAAAATAAAATTGAAGCGTCTGTTTGTTGCGATTAATTTCTGAAATAGCTGGACAAATATTAACAGGATTTTCTTCATTGTTTAATAAGGAATAATATAAGCTTTTATTTTATTACCATAAATATCATATATAGAATCAATGCGAGTGATACAGCGAAATACTACTCAAGTATATTATATATCTTTACGCAAAAAAAAATATAATTTTATAGTAATGTAATTATTATTAAATTTTTTCATTAAAAATAACCTAATTTGTTTTGATATTTCTTTGAAGAATTTAAAATATCACGTGATAAATATATATAGTTAGCTGGACTCATTAATTAAAGAATATTTTATATATGAATTTTGAGATTGTCCACAGAAAGATACCTTAATTAGTCTTCAAGAAATTACTTGATACCTTATATTGTGTTGTGTTTATGGTAAGTGTAGTGTGAAATGCGCGTGCGCAGGTTCATTTAGGGCAAACATTGCGCCTTATCAACGATCAATTGCTACTTTTTCTATGCATTCTTTGAGAATTCTTACAAATATATATTAACCGATTGAATGACCGATTTATTCCGGGTTTTACTTACATTGTTTTGTTTTTGTAATGTTTCGCGAGCATATAAGTATATTTATATATACTCGTCAATTTAGTCGAACTAAATTAAATGTTTAACTGAATCTTAAATAACATATGGATAAAGCGCCATCAAATGCGGCCTATCCTCGACTTTCATAAAAAAATAACATTTGAAATAAAAAAGGTAAATAAGTATCTTAAAATACTACGGTATTAATGACCCTATGTTCAGAATTATTATTATATTTTTGTCTGGTAGTTTTAGAATTTCTATTAATAAATTGCCCTTCGGATTACCTTTTAAACAACTAATTATATATATTTTGACTTGAAGATTTCGCAATCCACCTCGTTTCTACCGCATACTATTTAATCTTAACAGATATAATGAAGGAACTTTATATAAAAACGTCTCATTAAGAAACGATAAACTTAAAGGTACTGGTAATTGTGAAATCATAAAAATAATATTTTTTTTTATTTAGAGGCACGTTAACCATGTATGTATAGAACAAGCTATAACTTAACATTGGCTATTACTTTTTTTTCCTCGTTAATGATTGACGCGACCCAGTTTCAGCCTATTAAAAATCTTGCACTGCGCAAAAAATTCCGATGCGAAAAAATTATGATTGAAAAGTGTAGATGCAACATTCAGCCGCTTTTGTATTCTACATAATAATATATATACCTATTTGAGTGTATTGTAATATCATAACTACATCGAGTGTCTTTTTAGGATAATCTGTGTAATTGTTTTAACAGATTTAAAAAATATTTATCTTTATTTTGTTACTTAAATTACATCTGATATTATTTATAGAGCTCAGATTAAAGACCTGATTCTAATAACATTGTGAAGAAATTGCTTGTTTGGTGTAGGGACGTTGTAAAGCTCATTGGCTGAATAAAATATTAATATATTTAAACTATACTAAGAAGCATTTTCTTGGTATACATAATTCATTGGTCGTGTTTTCACGAGCTATGATGGTGAGTAAAGTCACGGGTAAAGACTAGCTATAAATAATTAATGATGCCATCTCATATGCACGATAAAATGCTGTTATGGTTTTTATCGGATTTGCAAAAACTTTCAAAATCGCTTTTGTCCTTTCGAGGTAAAAAAGTGGGTTTGTTTGAGTGATAAACTATACCTGTGGGTTCCGTATTCTGTAAAATTTTACATTAATGTGCAAAACATCATCTGTTATTTTAAATTATGTTTTATGAAGGAATAATACTCTTACCTTTATTGTTTAAACAGCCTATTACATGTGGTTTGTGAAGGTCTAACTACGCAAGGAAGTCATACATTAATTTATATATTCACTGATTAAATTATACAATTTGCTCACTGCTACACCCTCTTGAAACTTTTTGAATATCTTTATTAGTAACTAACAAATAATATTACGGAATTATTATATACATATAAGTATTACGGAAGACAACATTTAAAGTTGTTATCTTAGGCCATCTAATAAGGGAGCTAAGAACTAAAATACGCTTTATATTTTTTAAAGAAACCCCCATAATAGTTGCATAATAAAAATGTTCATCTTATGTTTTACCACAAATAAAAACCCGCGTTTAAGTCGGCCGCCATTATTTACTCAAAGTTTATGCAAAGTTTTGCGGAACTCTAAAAACTCTTAAAAGACAGCGCAAGCATTGCTCAAATTCCGCGATTTCTTACCACCGGCACCGGTCCGTCATCTGACTGCTGCCATTATGTGTGGAATTAATAACAAAAACAGCGATTCGATAGAATTTTATATTTTTGGTTTTTTATTTTGATATTATTAGGGCAGTTTAATGTACGGAATTAATTATAATTAAAGCTATTAACACAAAATGCTATCCTCTCTAAATGATAGATAAAGTATGTTGCAAAAAACCTTATAATATCATGGTCTCTGATCATTTTATATAAAGAGCAAACATTTATGTATAGTCACTTAAATATTTTGCATTTCAACAAATATTCTATTATGATTTCACTTATAAAGCGAATTAAAATATGTCTTAATTACTACACTATTTGTTCATGAAAATTGAGTTCCGCCATAAATCGACTTTTCATGAAGACATTTGTTAGCATGTCACACGAGTTAAAATTGGGAGTGAATATTTCTAATTGGTGTTCTTGACTCCCTTTATCTTCTCCAGACAATGCTTATTACTTTTATTGATAATTTAATTAATTTGGTGATTTGATCATGAATCATAATATTTATAATCACATTATAATAAAAGTGCATTCATATCGAAATTATAGGTTTTACGATTGAAATTAGAATTAGATTTTACGGTACAAACGCAAATAGTTGCAGGTGTGTTGCCGGCCTTTAAGCCTTCGAAAGTTCCTTTTACGTCTTTCAGATTTTTTGCTATAATATTATGTATGGAAAGGGCGCGAGTCACCACATAATTACGACTCTATAAATATTGTCCTCATGAAAATTCAACTTGAGAAAAAGTACACATTTCGTTATCAAAAGAAGCGAATGAAAAGGCTGGTTGCGCATTGGGGCGCGCGCGCAAAAACTAATCAGATAATTTCTTATACATCTTCTAATATTATATAGGTGACTTGCTTTGGCTTTGGGCGACTGTAAAGTGGGAAATTATACAATTACTTCTTAATATTTATTAACATGAGATTTACTTATTTATATTATACATACTAATTTTCTTCATTAATTGCACTGTAACCTTATAACGATGCTATGATAATATTGCAAATAAAACCTATTTATAAAATCTGTATTGTAACACTGACCGCTTTAAGTAAAGAGACAACTTAAAAAAATTTATTCACATTAAATACCCATAAGAAAACTTAACCCTACCGCGACCACGGTGATTTGAAGGAACGGACAAGTCCGATCTAATCTCAGCAGCTGCTTGGCAGATGTTCCAGTTTTGACGGACAATTCTACTGCCAGACCCACATTTGATAACCACACAAAATTATACTCTATTAACTAAACAAAGTGTTTAATTTTAAAGAACTTATCAAAAATGTAACAAATTCTATCAGGGTGAAGGAAATAGGTATACAAAAGTGTGCTTTATTTACGTCTCCTAAGTGCTAAGAATTCTTTGGTGTTATCAATATAGAGGTCAAAGACCTTTGAAACAATATTTTATCGATGTTTACTTTTTTGACAGGTGTTGACAATTGATTTTGACATATTTTCGACTTGTTTCATTGATTTCCCAGAGCAGTTCAGGTTTTTAACTATTATACATTATATAATAATAGCTATTATATATTAAAAATCCACATCATTTTTCCTTATTACATACATTATTATGTTAATTGAACGTAGTCGTAATTGGACATAAATAACTACTGAAGTAAAAGGGTTAACTTTCAATTTCTTTTTTAATTAATTAACGATCTCAACACATGTTTTGACTGTATTTTTCACGCTTTCTCTAAACCAAGAATACGCATACATTAGTCAAGTTCACCCTTTGCCACCTGTTGATGTAAAAAAGCGTCAGTTGTCTATTTTCCCGCTCCTTTTTGACAGTGAGGAACATAGAGATTTGTTTTATTTCTTTTTAATTGTCAATTTGAGTTGTGGGTGAGGATGTGTTTTTATTGTATTTGAATGATTTTACCGAATCGGAAATAGCATGTGTTGTTCGAATGTATTTGTCATTAAAGTTAATTTTATTGAGCATCTACGTAATTTGAGTTTAATAGATTTTTATTTTAATGTCGTCTCGAGTCTAGGATACGGATATTATTCTCGAAATAATTCCATCATTATTTTAAGCAATACTTATTGCCGACAATATTAGATATAATTAAGTGTATTTGGCAGCCCGCTATCCACTTCTTACTAACAATTTATATAAACAGTGAATTCGCATAGACGGTAAAGTCGAGACACGGTTTTGTGTCTATTTCAATGATCAATTTTCTACGCCAAAGTAGGTGATCACCTGTTTACCCTTGGCCCATACACAAGTTTTATTTTGTTTACCCAGAATTGGATTTGGATCGGCTAGTGCTGCTACTACAAGGGATTACTAATTATTTTTTCTATTATAATACGTTAACAAGTTTAAATATAAATTATTTAATAATTAAATGCCGATAGTTTAAAAAGGGATATTTTTGTATTTTCACAGATCGAAGTCCGGTTAGTTTTAATAGCCAATAGGCTAAAAACGCGCATGTCATTCATAAAGAGACGGCATAGCATTTGAAGTACTTATATTGTTAACTATTTTAAAGTAAATAAAGTCAGTAAAGGAACGGACTAATCAAAACATATCCATCCGTAAGATATACGCAAATATTTTTATAAACTTCGTGAGATCGTAGGTCTTGAAATTTCTTTGTTTGTATCTCTGTTACAAAGGGTCGTTAGATGTGATAAATAAAGAAAATTCATTTCAATGTATTTGTAACGATGCCTTTAAATCTATAATCAATATATTTATCGCATAGATAAGAACAAATTATGTTCTTAGTGTCTAACCATTAGAATTTACATACATCTAAAACTGATGATCTCCTGTTTTTTATGTGACATTATTTTTTACAAAGTTAAAAATTGTAATTGTATGGTGTATTGTCAATCGACCATGTATAGGATAAGATAATTTTATCTTATAGTCTCAGGGATATTTATCATTCATTCCTATGCAATAACTCTTTTTTTAAAGACAACTGTCCACTCGCGACCCCATTTTAATGTTTTTTATTAGACCTCCATAGAGTCCTCTTTTTGTCTATGGTCATGTTTGATGTTCTCACGGAAGAGGTTGAATACAGATTGAATGGACGCGAAGAAAAAATACGGAAGGGTTGCCAGTATCAAAATTATTAGTTTGTTTAAACCGTAAGGTGCTCTCTGTGGGAATAAATGACCCCATATTTTAACTTCCGGGAAGATGTTTAAATGTTCTTAATGAGAGGATGTGGACAAATAAAAAATGACTTGACCATACATGTGTTAAAGTACTTGTGAATTCTTTGTACCTACATATATGTATGTCAAAGTTAAGAAAATATACTTGTTATGTACATATGTTCGAGTATGTTTGTGTGTATTTCAGTCTAATTTTATTGTTATTTACATTGGATAAATTATACTTTCAGTTTAAGGAAAAGTATCCTAAATAATAATTAACATTGGACTACTTTTTTAAGGTAACAGTGAACATAAACTAAACTGGACTACAGGTTAATAAATTAATAAAACTTGTACGATTGTACAATGTTACTTAGCTAAGTGTTAGTAAGTAAACATATTGGAAGCGAAGTGACCGAGGGTGCAACCCTTTGACTGACAGATGCCGCGGATTGTTTAGGGTTGAAACAGAGGAAGCTTCCAGAAATTTCTAAACTATTTTTGAATATTATTTTTTGTCTTAATTTTTTTGAATATTTTTAATAGGCTTTTAAGTAATGTTAATCTTTATCTATAATTTGGTGATTGCAACGAAACCCATACCATACCCAAGGAAAATTATAAGTTACTGAATATTTACACACAATATTTAAAATTATTTTTAAACAGTTACAAAATAATCAATAAAATATACGCAAGAGAATATAATATAATAAATACAATGATTACAGGCCGTGTCATCTCGATGCGAAATTGTTATTAATCCAATTAAAAGGTTGATAAGATTGAGTCTCGAATTCTTTACGAAAATGATTATTTTCATTTATCAAATTTCTAATATTATATATTACTTACTTTATAATTCTCTTCAAAATATACTGCATTGTTTATATCATTTTTAAAAAGTTTATTTAGACAACCCTAAGCATGGGACTAGTAAGGGTGGTCAAAATTGCCTGACAAACTTCCCGCATTTTTTTCAATTAAAAAAAAATTGATGCGTGGGTGAGGTGCTAACGACAGAGCCCGGGGCTCTTGAAAGGTAACAATTAGACAATTTTTATCGTAGAGAAAACATGTGTAAGCGGTATAAGTGGCGCTTCGGGCATAAATATTTATGGTGGTTGCTTTGAGCCTTTTTAAAAGGTTTTATCTTATACAACTGAGTAAGGGGTCGATATTTATTTTAAAAATCGATGATTATATAGATATATACGATAATACAAGTATTGTTAATAATTTAATAAATTCATATTTAAATACACCGTGTCGGCTTATTTAATATGTAATTTTAATGTAGGTTTTTGTTATTGTCAGACATTATCGAGTTTTATTCACCAGCTTTACATTACACGCCAACATTTTCTTTGTATAAATTCTATAACTATAAAACATATTAAATAATCAGAAACCTTAATTATGTGCTGTTGCAATTATTTAGCGTATTTTCAAAAAAGAGTAACGTCTAAAGTAAGT
Source organism: Hebomoia glaucippe (assembly GCA_025727935.1). Classification (NCBI taxonomy): domain Eukaryota; kingdom Metazoa; phylum Arthropoda; class Insecta; order Lepidoptera; family Pieridae; genus Hebomoia; species Hebomoia glaucippe. The sequence goes on along the minus strand of JAOSYY010000012.1, from coordinate 11,276,209 downwards.
TACAATTTCTAAAAAGTAACTCAAGTTAGAATCTGGTATCTAAACTTGCTATTGCGGTCTTCATTAAATTTTTGAAATTTTGACAATGTTCTATAATTTATGGAGTTATGTTTAAAAGACATGCAACACGGGATAGTGAAGTCAATTTGACATTTTTAATATCGATATAAATTATTGTTACTTTTTGTCCTTTTCAGCTTTATATTGAGGTATTATTAAAACAAATATCGTTATATATTAAACAGTATTTCTGATGTCTTATGGTCCTCATATAATATTTTTGTTTTAATCTCGTATCTATACTATGCTAGTTATAGTATAGGTACGAGGTATATACTTTTTGTGTTTACGTTTCTTAATAAATACGTAAAATTTATCCGATTTAATTAAAACTTGATACAGTTATTGGTATATTCTTGATTATTTTTTAAATATCATCTATAAAATGTTAAAAAGCAATGGAAAATGAAACTCAGGATAGGTTTAAGTTAGTAATTAGTATATCATAAAATAACATAGTGTAGAAGGATATATATTCACTAGTATAACATTATATATTCAAAGGTCGGGGCTGACCGGCAACTCCTGTTTAATCTAGGGCTGTCATTATACTGTAAATATTCACAAGCTAAATTAACATTTTAAGAAAAAAGAAAATTAAAAAGTATATAATATTCTTTAACTTATCAGTCTTAATTCATTCAACGAATAATAGCCCAAATTTAAATAATTATAATGAAAAAAAAGCCATGAAAATTTATGTATTTAATAACAACTTTCGCTATTATATATAAAGTTGCTTTTAAACATATCTTGCAATTTTAGATATTACTATTTTGAATTTTAATCTTTAAATTACGAGTCAAATAGTCACTTAAAAGTATGTCTGCTACGTAGTGGATGCGTCAATTTCATAAAAATATAAGTGTTGATGCATATTGTTTAGAATACTGTATTCGTTTATTTGCGAAATCTTCAATGTTTTGTGTTTAGCAACCCTACATTTTTTGTATGTCAGGGGAGCAAGTAGGGACTGGATTGAGCTACTTTTTGCTGACCCTTTCGAGGGTCAACATCTCCTGATTGTAACTTACTTAAATCGAGGTAAGAACCCTTACAGGCTACGCTCTATAATAAGGTCTTACTTAATATGTATATCTAAAAGAGCTAGGATTAAATTTAATAAGTATCATAATAATTTACTCGATTGTATTTCCACATAAACCGGAAAAATGATCTCTTTCTGTTATTTTCGTGAATGTACCATTCTTCGATGGAACTTTTATTTTAAATGTTGTGGTTAAATATGTATAAGTTTGAAAATTATACGTATTTAAGGCTGCCCAGAATTTAAATTTTGTACTAAGTAAATGCAGAGTAAATTTTAATGTAAATGGAAAAAAATTAAAAAAAAACTTAACCTTCATAGTAAATACATTTCTGCAATTTTTAACTCTGAATTAAATCCAGGATTTATTATTCAGAATTATTCATATAAATAAAGAAAGGCCCAGACGTAAAGACATCTACGAAGATGCAGGTATATCTAATACATAATAATAATACAGAATATACATATCCGTAATTATATCATTATATGTGATTTTTCAAAAACACATGTCAGACAATCTAATTTCTTTATTATATTTGATTAACCCTTCGCTACGTAATTATAAAACAGATGCAACACTGATTAATTATTAGAAAAAGCATTGCCACCTGCCGAAATATCACTTTCGATCACTAGGAAAAAATATAAAACGAGCCGGTGCTTTTTGTGGGTCAATTTTGTATGTTAATCGCCTAGTCATTCTGAGATTTGAATGTAAGATGAAACAAAGGTTTTTTTGAATCCGAAAGTAATAGTATTTATATTATTTCACTCGGTTTTTTAAATTCATTTAATAATATTATTATATTGATTGTTGAAAATTAAATTTAGTGCAATATATTCCCTCACATAGAAGACTTCTAGTCTAAATTCAGATTTGATTACATTCTCAGTTGTAAACAAAGTAAGTGTTAAAGACCTTTTTTCAGTTATTATTCCAAATCTTGTATCTTTAAGCCGAGATCGCATAATCTTCTCACGAAAGTTAACCCTTTTGTAGATCAGTAAAACCTGTAACTATTTATATTCAGAAGTCGCATTATGCATATCAATCACCGCAAGTGTTAATCACCTAATCAAATTCATACACACATCCGTTATCTTATTCTAAACATCACTGTCAATGTCATTAGCGGTTTTTTTTGCAGTCGAATTTCAATACTGTTTTGTCTTTTTTATCTGAGACAGACTATCATGAATGAGGTTTTATTATGCGCCGGCATAGACAAGGGGCGGACTTTTTTTCTTCTTAGACAGGAAGTCGGGGCCTAATTACTATCGTATTTGAATAGTATTTGAATTAGTGTGTTTCGCACGGTATCAAAATGCACGTATGTTGATGTGATGTGGTAACGAGATAGGTAATTATGTTATTTTAATATATTTAATGAGAGGTGAATATTTTTTAAAAATTCTTTGGGTTCGATGATTTAAGACAAATGTTTCTGTTAAAGTTTGATCGAATTAATGCTAAAAGGATTACTATGATTCTCAATAGTTTCGAGTATAACGGATGGATAAAGTTAATAATAATTTATCTAATTTATTTATGATAAAATTTACTATTTTCATACTTCGCAACGGTTATACCAAACTAAAGATGTTATTGACTTCCAAATTTTTTATTATGTTAATAGTTGTTTAGGTACCAGTAAATCTAAAAGAAGTGTGTTATAAGAAAAGAGGCTACTTATTATAATATAAATAAATAATATTTAATAAAGAAAAAAAATATTTTATAAAGTACATCTTCCAGATGATTTACACGAAAAAAAATATAAAAAATACCGTGGGACATGCATATAATTATTATTTTTTCTTTTAAACTAATACCATCCAGACTCGAATAGAGTACGTGAGTAATTTTGTAAGTTAAAAATAATAAAAAAAAAACAATAGAAATGCAATGTGGTCGCTTCACACCCCTTCATCTAGTTAAAATAAAATTTGCATATTAGATGCTAGTGGCGATTTTTTATGCAAAGATATTATGCAAATCTGTTTTTTGGACATCTCAGTGTAGTGAGAACTCTTTTTATGTCTGAGAAGACTTTCTTCTGATAAAAAATGGACCATAAAAAATGATACTTCCTTATGAGAACAAAGTTTTGTTTCTAGGTAGGTACGTTTAAGAATTTTTTTTAATTCGGATTTTTAAAGAGATAGCTAACATAATAATGCACTGTAGCTAATCAAAGGAATTCTAGGGGTGTAGAGTAATTAATCTTAAATAGATTAAGTACGGGATGAGGAATTAATTATAAAAGTTTTTATGAATTTTTAGTGAACGAATAGCTTTATGATGCAATTAATAGATACCTATTCCAAATTTTTATATTACAAATATTTTTCATATTATCTAAGATTTGAAACAAATATAGATAGACAAGTTAAAACTACTCGTATATAATTGTTGTACATATATATAGATTATATTTTTTGTATAATTTTTTTACCCGCTATTCGGTTTACACCCCACATTTTTTCAGCCCACAAAAACCAATAGTGTTCGAGGGTGAATTTTTGGGGTGGCAACATTTTTTGTCATTTGTCTATGATCAATATTTTTCCATCGCATTGGCGGGAAGCAAACCCGTTTTAACAAAAGGGATCTTATGTATTCTTATTCATCTATTTTTTTGTTCAACGGTCGAAACGATTCTTTTCGGTAATGGGGAGGGTTGGTATAAAGGGGTGTTTTTTGTGCCTGCACGCGATTTGAGGCAGAACGAAAATTATTATTTGCACGCACTACAGCTCGGTTCAATTTTAGCTCGGTTTTGTATTGATTATAGTGGCTGTCCATTTAAAATGATATCATCGAATTCTTAAATCTTATTTATAGTCATTTTTAATAGGATTCATTTTACGAACATATGATTTTTTAAAGCATTGGTATGACATTTTTCCTTCCAACATATCCATTAAGTCATCTTATCTGGAACTTATAATATAAATTGAAGTTATTTCATACATATCTAGAACATAATATGAAAAACTCTAATAAATTATTAATAAATATATATCGTATAAAATATATCCTACCTAAGGTTTTATATTGTTTAAGTAATTTATTAAAATGTGATCAAATGGTTGATGATTTGTAGTTGGACTTTACTTAAAATTAAAAATCGTATAATTAAAAGGGTTCCGTTAAATTACGTATACAAAATTAGTTTAGTACCTACTTATGTAAACGAAATTCGTTTTCCAAATATTCAATGAATTGTTTAATAATTACCTCAATATCCAAAGTGCTATAATATTATATATATCCTTTAAAATCTATGGGCTAATAATAGATATAATATCAAATTCACCTTTAATTAACTTATTAACTTTTTCATCTGATTTTTAACATGCAATAAATCATTAAAGACTACAGTGAACATAAATATCAATGTATCAAATATTTATATTATGTAATAAATAAGTGGTTTCTTTTCCAGTGATAGTTACATCAGCGCCATCTAACGAAGCTGAGTTGCAGTTATATCGAGTGATGCAGCGTGCAAGCCTGCTTGCCTATTATGACACCTTATTAGAAATGGGTTTGTATTATTTGCCACGACCGATGTAGAATACAGATTACTGACTGGGAAGGTGACATGAGAACGGCTGGACTGATTACTTTCACGGGGCATTCCCATCTATGACCATTCTAAATTTGTTATGAAAATCTATAATATGATAGTCGATAGTTTCGCTGTCATGTATATTAAAAATAAAACTCAATTCAATAAATACGTCTATTAAAAATTTATTCCATCATAGGTGTGCATTGTCATAAAGTTTTTTACACTAATATTTATTTTCTTGATGGAAAAATATTAAAAGTTTTCTGAACCAGAATTATAATGCAAACGTCGTAGGAACATCGAAAAAAATCGTTTCTCATCATCTTCGATGAAAGAAATCCAAAATACCTTCATACAAAAAACTGCACAAGCAACTCATGCAAATTTATTTTTTCCTTTCTATAATGCTGGCAATTACCTATCTCAGGAAGGGTTCGGCCGACGGTCTTGCTTCTTTTGTTTTTTTTTATTCAAAAAATGGTCACGTAAGCATTTACATATCCAGCTAAATTAAAATAGTGACACGACAATGGTGATGCAACGAAGTTTCCTAACATGCTTTGCATATTCATGTCGTTAAGAAGATTATAAAAACTTATGATTGGGGATGATCTTATTATTTCGCTAGAATGTAATTCATTACTTACGACAGTTTCTTGAATAATAATTAATTGACTCTTTATTGTTCTAACTGGATGTTAAAATGTTTAGGTTCTTCCAGAAATTCATAAGTGTAAAATATTCGAATAAAGCTTTGGCAAAAAAACAAATTGCATATGATAAATTATAATTAATACTTATAATGAAAGTTTTTAAGTATTACTCTGTCAATTTTCAGGTGGGGATGATGTCCAGCAACTGTGTGACGCTGGTGAGGAAGAATTTTTAGAAATCATGGCACTTGTCGGTATGGCATCTAAACCTCTTCACGTCAGGCGACTTCAGAAAGCCCTCCAAGAATGGGTCAACAATCCGGCGCTTTTTCAAATACCTATCGTTCCTAACCTTTGCCCCACAGAGAACCCCTTTATCCAATGTAACCAAAGATTACTTAATATGCCCACCATCCCAAATCTACCTCGCACCGTAGCGTCGCCGGATAACAATAGGCCAATGTACAGCCCTTCTCCAGGAGCTCCTGAGAATAGCTGTGGTTCCACAGCATCAGCTCCAAACGCTAGTCCAGTACACAGCCAAGCCAGTACTTTTACTAAAATCGTCCTCCCATCCTCACCAGTTGCTCCCACTACTAGATCATTTTCTCCCCAAAGCAATCCTCCAGCTTCCAGTTCAAGCCCCGGTTCCGGTACTTCGCCATTATTAACTCCAGTTCTTTTAGATGTCCATGTTCAGAAACTAGCAGCAGCTGCTGAGAAATTAAGCAAACATTTGCCTCAGTTGGAGCCAAAGCCGCAGAATACGAAGAAAAAGATGTGTAAAGATCTGGAATTAGTGATGATGATGCCAGAATCAGATCCGAGGAGAATGGAAGAGATCAGAAAGTATGCAGCGATATATGGTCGGTTTGATTGTAAAAGGAAGCCAGAGAAACCACTTACATTGCATGAGGTAATTGGGATTAATTAAGCACAAGTAGGAAAACTAGGAGATTATTAAAATAAAAACAAAATAAATTAATTGTGTTAACTCAGTTGTCTAAATATTAAACACGAATTATATTTATGTTATCCTTAGATGTTTCAATGATAAACGTCTAGTGCACATCGATAAACTTCGGATTTAATACCAATTCTTTAAAGAAGCCTTTTTCTTGTAAGTTATATATTTTATAGAGGTAACTTTATATTTGTTCCTAGGTTATGGTGAACGAAGCCGCAGCACAAATGTGCCGCTGTGTTCCAGCACTGCTCACCCGCAGAGATGAACTTTTTCCACTAGCGAGGCAGTTGGTGAGACGTGCTGGACTACATTATTCTAAACACGGGTAGGTGGTTAAGACATATTTATTAATAATAGATGTGCTTGATGATGTAATAGTATCTAAGTATAATATATCGTCAGCGCATCATTATAAACGATAATATTTGACGAAGCTAGCCATGAGCCAAGTGTTTCTCCAAACAAAATATCTATACAAATAATTTCTGAATTAGAGATTTTTTAAAATGAATATTAAAGAATATATGAGATTTCTACCAGAAACACGATTTATAAAATTCTTGTCCTTGTGTCTAGTTTTTTGCGGGTGTTTATAGAAACGACTGGACTGACTTTGACGGAACTCTAACAGGCAGGGCGCTAATGTTGCGTTTATTACATATCATTATCAGTTATTCACATTTATTGCATCATTATCATTATCATGAATACACACTGTCACGGGTAAAAACTCGGGTATTATCATGATCGTATCGGCACATAAAACCAACATGTATGAAACCACAGTGCACCACAAGTAAAATATGTGTCAAAGTCACAATATCTAATATATAAAATTCTCGTGTCACAGTGTTCGTTCCCGTACTCCTCCGAAACGACTCGACCGATTTTCGTTAAATTTTATAAGCATATTCAGTAGGTCTAAGAATCGGACAACATCTATTTTTCATCCCCAAAATGTTAAGAGCGGTCCACTACTAATTTTTTATTTTTATTTTTTTATGATATACCATATAAAAATACATACAACCTCAAATTTTCACCCCCAATTTTATATATTTATGTGGCAAAATGACGTTTGCTGGGTCAGCTAGTTTCCTTATAAATTAAAGACTTAGCGTATTGTGATAAATCAGACTTGAATGGTTTTTTTTCCAGTTTACCTCCTACCCCATCAACTGAGGATCGAGAAAGAGATGAAGAGGAAATTCCCAGCAAGCGGCCGCGCCAGGTCACCTCGCATGTAGACCTCACAGCCATCGTTGATTAGAACTCGTTAGACTAACACGGCTTTTGTAGACAATTCACAATATCTTGCTTTGTTCTTAGCTACATGGAAAACCTTTTTCGTTTCCTTTTAAACGGCACGATATACATTTTTACTTATTTAAAAGATACCTTAATTGTCATATCGTCTTTTTAACAAGTAAGAGATATGACAAAATAACACAGAAACATGGGAATTAATATTGAAATGGAAATATCGTTGTCCACTGAGAAATATTTATATTTACCGTTAAATATATCACAAACAAAGATTCCAATACGATATATTATAGTAAAATGGAATAACTATTTCTTGTTTATTTGTTAATTTGAAATGGGCACAATTTTTTACGACACTAGGAAAATTAAAACAACTATAAAAATAGCACTTAGAAAACACGATAACTTTTTCAGAGCAAAGCTTATTAAAAACTGACAAATTAACATTATACAACTTCAATTAGGTACCCATCTAAAACTATATTTGTTTTATACAAGCATGAATAACCAAGTAAAATGCTTCAGGTAGCGATATCATATATGTGTGTAACATCTTTAAAATTAACCTGGTAATGGTATTTCGCCTTCGGTAAGTAGATCACTATTTCTTATTTGCACTCATAAATCCTATTTACATCCTTATATGCATGAATCCGATTAAAAATGTAGTTATGTAATCGAATTTGGAATTCTGTTACACGAAATTGATTATTTTGTAGTTTCATGAAATTGAAATGTCGTTACTCATAATTGATTCGAGACAAAAATGTGATAGAATAATCAAACCATACGGAAATTTTCTTTTTCTTTATCTTTGACGTGACTTGAGTTTGAATCTACTTTTATTAGACAAACCATTTTTTTCACAAAGCTTTCACGGTTCTCAACATTTGGCTCATGTCAAACAGCCCTTTGACTCGCAAAAACAATGTAGACGAGAATTATTAAAATTACTTCAGATTATAAAGAGATAACCTCCAATCTACAAAGAACATGGATTTTAATTTTAAATATATCATAAATAAATTTCAAAATGATTCATCATTGGAGACTAATAGACATTCCAAAATACCAAAATATATTTTATATTATAATGAAGTCATTAACAAAATTCTTTAACAGGAAGGTGATGAAGGCGTTCGAGCCAGTCCAGACGCCAGAAATACTTCGAACCACGGGTTAGTTGAAATCGTACCTAATATTACGAATTCGATTATAAGTTTGTATGTCACGTTAATCTAAACCACTGATCGAATGTTGATAATTGTTGTTGAAAAAACCAAAAGTAGAGCTGGAAGATGGACATTGGTTGTTACCATGAATTAAATTTGAAGGTGAAACGGGGAATATAATATAGTAAGTCATTTTTGCAACTTTGGAATATAAAACTTCATATATATGCTTAACTAAATTCTACTATGACGTGTTTAACCAAAATAATTGACGTTGTCTATACTTCTATTATATTATTTCCAGCTGGTGGGGAATGAAGACTGAGAGTGATGACGCTGACTCTAGGTGTTCGTATTCCAGCACCAGCACGCCACCACCCGTATGTATCCTATTTTACTTCTCATATACATTGAAATTTTATTAAGTCTTAAGAATTTAGCTGTGCTTCCCAACTACTCTATACATTACATTTATATACATTAGTACGTGATTCCATTTAATATTACATGAAATCATCACACTTTCGAAGGATCCTTATTCAACATTCATCATTAAAGTAACGAGTCTAACTTAGAATTTGAACGAGTAACTAATTAGAAATACCTTATACCGAGACATAGGCATTTGGCTTAATGAGAATTGGGACATGGAAATTAGGTTACGAATGCCAAAGGTACCATGCCGGCTCCTAAACTTCACTAAGTTGTAGAGGTACAAAAAGAAGACAAATTGTAATAATACCAAAACAAACTATTATTTCTAAGCACCATAGTTACCAAGGAGTCCGAAGGTTTCGCGTTCCATGTCATAAGTAAGTGCTTTATTACTCCAGGATCCAGAAGAATCTCGCCCTCAGGTGGTAGCTGCACGTGGAGACAGCATCATAGCTGTCGCTAATCCAGCTCTGCAGCCACTACCACCACCACATCCAGCCAGAAACCATTCCAACTGATCTTATACAAGCATTCCTGGAACAAAACTAATGCCTTACATAACAAGTATCAACACTTCTTTTAGCATCCGCCCCATATTAACTGTAGTGTTATATTATGCAGTGTCAAAACTATCCGATTGATTTTGATAAAAAAAGTATTTTATAACTTTATAGAAAAGTAACATATATTTAATGAAGAATAATCTCCGAATGACAGTAACCTATAACGACAGATGTGGTTCTTAATAACTTAACTAAGTTTAGCATTTTCGGTAAAAGTAAAATAATTGTTTTGTGTCGCTTTTTTTGAATATTCTCAAGAAAACACGAGAAGATTTTGAGGCAAACAAAGTAAAAAATAAATTAAAATCAGCCCTATTTACAAGCTTTCGCGGAAGTGTATGATTGTATATAAAGTCTGCTTTACATTGAAATTGTAACTAACGGACAATTTATGAATTCCTCATACCATATTATTGATGATAAAATTCTATAAGAGATTAATACTTGTATCTAATAGAAAGTTTAAATTCAACCAGCATCATTTAAATTTAACTCCTGACACATTTATTGTTAAGGAAATTTACGGAAAAAAATAGGTAGGAGGTAACATTGCTGTACAATTGTTATGATAGACATCAATAGATTTGTATGAACTCACTTTATAGTTGATGATTCAATTACATGTCTTGATAAATAATTCATAAATGTCCTCTCATCCTATTTTTTAATTAAAATTGATCATCAATATCAAATAATACACTAATATCAGTGTTAATTCAATAAGGTGATGTTATAATTTCTCTGTGACTGAACTTTAATGCAAACATATTTTATTTTCTTTAATTTTCCACATCGTGAAATAGAAAATGTTGAAAATAAATTCAATACGGCGTATCAGAATGGCATTTTTTATGTTCACGACCGTTTTTTTGCGTACTGCTTAAAAATTATTACTTGTAATGTAAATATGAGCTAATATGTAAATATTATTAGATATAAGAAAGCCATAGTATGCCTTTTAGTCATAAACTAAGTTATATAAAAGTATTAAGAATTATATAAGTGTATTAAGAAATTAAAACTTTTGTATATATTTTTTGTTTGTATGTTTGATTTATTTAAATAGACATTGTCGTCATATTTCTTATAAATAATAATAATAAAATCTTATTTTTTATTAAAAATGACTAAATTTGAAATTAAAATTGTGAAAATGGAATCAGTAAACTGATCTTTAAAAATTATGACACTACATAATTAATTTAGAAAAAACACTAAATTCAATATTAATACATAACGTGGCATTAAATATATAAATGATAGTGACAACCATATTAAAATGACCGTGATTTAAAGTAAGGGGAAAATACATCAAATAAATGTGGACTTTATAATAATATTTAGAAACCTTATTTAGTCTATGATACATATTTTCTCATTACGGACATGCATCGACCTTATA